>NMUG010005708.1:0-12981 GCA_002855965.1 Monotropa hypopitys | reverse complement strand
AACCACTTTCAGGTGAATCTCTATATACCATGTTTACTCGTATACTTTTAAAGATGCTCATTTCTTTTGAAAAGACGTTATTATCGTATTATTACTTGTTTATGAAAAATGGAATGACGCACCAACTCTTTCTTATTACATGGACCAAACGGTCGTTTCGGACGACAGGGATATATAGCTGAGATGGCGATGAAACAGAACAACATGATCAAACAGCCAAAAGGCACAACATCCATATTACGAAATGTTTCAAGAGATTGAAGTGGCAAATGCACAGAAAATGCTTAGCAAGCCTACGGGCAAATGATGATGAAAAGCCTACGGGCAGGATCCTAAGCGCAAAGACGCCAGTACCGCTCGGTGCGAGCGATGCCACTGGGGCAAGTGTGAGATCCCCGGTGATGCCACTGGGGCAAGTGTGAGATTCCCGGTGATGCCTCTGGGGCAGGTTTGAGTTTCCCGGAGAAGACACTAAATGCAAGTTATTACTACAAAGAAAAGAGAAGTAACAATCATGCCAACGTATTGATCTGTTCTTACGATTTTAGTACTGTTAATCTATGAAACTTGTGAAATGTTATATATTGATTCACCCTAGCTTTGGCTTATGCGTTTTCTAAAATCCTTTTCAGGTAATCTTGAGAAGTAACTTTGGAGCAGCTTAGTTGTCTTACTATTTTTCCCTTTTAATGTATAGGCCCTCGAGCCTACCTTGTTGTGACCCAGTGATCAATGAAAACCATGCACTATTCTGGATTGTTTATTCGCTTCCGCACTCTGTTATTGTTGTTTGGATTTCTTCAACTCTTTTATCTTAGGCCTTCGCGAGCTTGCTCGTTGGCCGATCATGGATTCATCCCAGTAATGGGATGGGTCGTGACAGAAGTGGTATCAGAGCATGAGTTGATGAGTTCCAGAAAACAATCCAGACCTAGAAAAGCGAGGCACGCACGTACTAACCACGAGATCATTAGAGTATAGAAATATCTTATATTGTGAATTTTTGTAGTTATGTCTATTAGCAGTGGCAGCGATTACGCCAGCAGTGACTTCTCCGACAGCAACTCAGAGAATGACCACGACATAGCCCTACCTCCTGCAGCACCCGAAGAAGAAGAGGGAGAAATATTCATCATCGGCGAAGCCATCCAAGAACAAGCGCATGCCGATTCCACAACAATCACATCAGACCTTATAGCCCGAGTGGCGGTCAGTTTCGAGGATAGAACAGAAGGGGAAGTGAGAGCTATGATCAACTACCATTTGCGACTGTTGGGACGATCTTGCAAGGTGGAAATGACATCCATTGAGAATTGAGAATTCAAACACCTTATGGAAGGAGCAAGGCATCGCATTCTATACGGTCACAATGATAAAGTTCAATCAGAGGAAGCTATGGAAGAAGAACCCATGGAATGGCACGACCAAGGATGGGACCTCGACCTAGGAGGAGATCCCGAGGAAGAGGAGGAAGAGGATCCGAGTGAAAATGAAGAAGAAGAGGACATAGACATAGACCGCGAGGAGTGGGTCTACCCGCCCTACGAGTGGCCGAGTGACCTAGATAACTACTAGCTTTAGTATCTTATCATTATCCGAAGTATTTTGTCATGTGTCCGGTCACACTCATGCGTCTGCATTTCTAAAAGCATCTCTTGTAGCATATTCGTAAGAGAATCTCATCTTTTGTCTCTAACTATGAGTTTTCTTTATATATATCAGAATGGTTAACACTCGTACCAATGGTCAAGGAAGTCACCAGATCACCGAGCTTTGAGACATGATAAGAACACTAGCGGGAGTCGTGCAAGCACAGCAAGAAACCATCGAGGAAATGCACCAACAGCCTACGAATGAGCCTCGAGAAGACGAGACGATCAACCCTACTCAACAAATCAACAACTTGGAAGCCGTGAAAGAATTCCTTAAGCTCAAACCCCCGACCTTTTCAGGAGGCATGGACCCGATCAAAGCCAACGAATGGATCGATGAGTTAGAGAAGAATTTTCGACTTCTCCGATGTTCGGACTTGCAGAAAGTCGAGATCGGAGCATACCTCCTCGTGGGAGAAGCAAATCGCTGGTGGAATTTAAAAAGCCTCGCCGAACCCGACATGACTTGGGTACGATTTCTGGAAATTTTTCGAGAGAAGTTCATGCCCCGCGCAATGCAAAACGTTTGGAGTTCGAGAATCTGAAGCAACGAGGCACTATGATGGTAGCAGACTACGAAGCCGAGTTTACCAATCTTGCTGTCTATGCACCATACTTGGTGGCTAGTGATGATATGAAGGTTCGAAAATTTGAAGAAGGACTCAAGCACGAGATTCAGAAGATCGTCCGCCTTTTTCAACTACCAAAATACGCTGAGGTTCTGGACAGATCCATTCTAGTAGAGCAAGACGTAGATGAATCGAGACGCTTATGAATTTCATCCGGCCTAGTTCATCTCCATGGGGAGCACCAATCTTGTTCGTGAAAAAGAAGGATGGAACTATGCGTCTATGCATCGACTACCGAGAGCTGAACAAAATCACCATCAAGAACAAATACCTGTTGCCGCGGATTGACGACTTGTTCGATCAACTTCAAGGAGCCCAAGTATTTTCAAAAATCGATCTTCGTTCCAGCTACCATCAGCTTAAGGTCAAGGCAGAAGACGTTGAAAAGACTACTTTTCGCATGAGGTATGGCCACTACGAATTTTCAGTTATGCCATTCGGAGTTACTAACGCACCCGCAGCATTAATGGACCTCATGAATCGAATCTTCGCCAACCACCTCGACGATTTCGTAATAGTATTCATCGACGACATCCTCATCTATTGAAAAGACGAAGGGCAGCACGCCATCCATCTAGCAACCGTACTTCAAATCCTACGACAAAAGAAACTCTATGCGAAGTTCAACAAATGCGAATTTTGGCTCGAGAGCATCATCAACATAGAAGGAATTTCAATAGATCCCCAGAAGATAGAAACCATTTCCAATTGTTCTACCCCTACCTCAGTAGCAGAAGTCCACAGTTTTCTAGGACTTGACGGCTATTACTGATGCTTTGTCAAAGATTTCTCAAAGATCGCCGTACCAATGACGCAACTCACTCGAAAAGGAGAACCTTTCATCTGGACCAAAGAACGTGACGAATGCTTTCAGGAATTGAAGAAAATATTGACTACAGCACCTGTGTTGACTCTACCCAATGGAGAAAAAGGTTTTGCAGTCTACAGCGATGTTTCACTCAGAGGACTAGGATGCGTCTTGATGCAAGAAGGAAGAGTCATTGCCTACGCCTCACGACAACTAAAACCACATGAGAAGAACTATCCCACTCACGACCTAGAGCTTGCAGCGGTCATTTTCGCACTAAAGATTTGGCGCCATTACTTGTACGGGATCACTTGTGATGTCTTCACTGATCACAATAGCCTGAAGTACATCTTCACCCAGAAGGAGCTAAACCTCAGGCAATGACGATGGTTGGAACTCATGAAGGACTACGACCTAAACATCCAGTATCATCCCGGGAAGGCCAACGTAGTAGCAGACGCGCTCAGCCGGAAATGGCACCCATATCTAGCTCACCTTTCGACAATCACGATCGAACCGATTGGCATAGAAGAGACCAAAGCATTCCAGCAAGACGATCCCAAGTTGCGAAAGATTTTCGAAGAAACCAAGAGCAATCCCGACGGAGAATTCACCATTCATGACGGCTTACTCAAGTTTTGCAATCGCATATGCATTCCTAATCGACAGGAAGTCAAGAGGAAGATCATGGACGACAACCACAAATCCAAATTTGCAATTCATCCAGGACGGACAAAAATGTATCAAGACATGAAGAAAACATACTGGTGGATGGGAATGAAACGAGATGTTGAAAACTACGTTAGCCGATGTCTTCAATGCTAGCAAGTGAAAGCTATACGACAGAAGCCAGCGGGACTACTCCAACCACTACAAATTTTAAAATGGAAATGGGAGGACATCACAATGGACTACGTCGTCGGGTTTCCACGATCAGCCAAAGGCAAAAATGCAATCTGGGACCAAATCAGCCCACTTCATACCTATTAAGAACACATACTCAATGGACCAGATGGCCGCCACTTATGTTTGAGAAATCATCCGACTACATGGAACCCCCATATCTATCACTTCTGATCGAGACCCACGCTTTGTATCAATATTTTGGAAAGTACTTCAGAAAGCCAAGAGAACAGCACTCAACTACAGCACAGCTTTTCACCCACAGACAGATGGACAATCCGAAAGAACGATTCAGACTCTAGAAGACCTACTTTGAGCATGCACATTGGAATTCCAAGGGAGTTGGGAGGAGGAGCTACCATTAGTAGAGTTCGCATACAACAGCAGTCATCAAGCAAGCATTGGGATGTCACCATTTGAAGGCTTGTACGGAAGAAGATGCAGATCACCGGTATGCTAGACAGAAGCTGGAAGAACAGAACTCACAGGACCAGAGATTGTGCAAGAAACCACGCAGAATATCAAGCTGATCCAGAAAAGATTGAAGACAGCCCAGGATCGACAAAAGAGCTATGCAGATATGCGACGAAGGGATCTCGAATTTCAAGAAGGCGACAAAGTGTTTCTGAAGGTATCACCCACAAAAGGCATCATCAGATTTGGTAAGAGAGGGAAGTTGAATCCTCGCTACATCGGACCATTCGAAATCCTTAAAAGGATTGGCCCCATAGCTTATCGTCTAGCACTTACTCTAGAATTGGCCAACGTCCACAACGTCTTTCACGTATCGATGCTTCGTCAATATATCCCAGATCCGTCTCATGTATTGACCCAACCACCGATCCAAATCCAGGAAAATCTATCTTACGAAGAGCGACCAGTCAAAATCCTAGATCGACAGGAGAAGCAGCTCAGGAGCAAGACTATTCCACTAGTGAAAGTCTGGTGGGAAAACTAATCCGGCAATGAAGCCACTTGGGAAAAAGAAACCGATATGCATCAGAAGTACCCGCAATTATTCATATAAGGTATATCCCTAACGAATCTTTCCGCATCTATTAAAACCTAGTTTGAAGTTTGGGGACCAAACTCCTATAAGTTGGAGAGGATGTAAAACCCCGTCCCAAAGAATTGTCTATTTAAAAAGTTTAATCTCTCAAATTTCGATTTATAAACCTAAGATTAGGGAGTCGGTAAGGGTAAGGCCCGGCCGTAGGACCCTTCGGCCCAGGACTAAGGAAACTAGTGCAGCCGCACAGCTGCCGAGCATCTGGACTGCCGAGCAGCCGAGCAGTCGGACTGCCGAGCACCCCATGCACCTAAGGCGAGGCCTTCGGCACTTTCTGCCCTTCGGCCATCGCACCCGTCGGCCAAATCGGACAAATAGGAAAAGACAAAACCCGACCAAAAGTACAAAGAATCTCTGCAAAAGGTGGATTTCTGAGATTTCCGCCGAAAGTTGTCACCACCAGGAATCCCGCCGAAAGGTTGTCGGGAATATCAGTCGGTCGGCTGACACCACAACCGGACAAACGGCGCGCGGCTAAAAGCTGCAGCTGCCAGAATATCAGGTGGGCGCCGCCCACCGATCGTCCAGAATCGTTTTGGCGCCAAAACGACCCCCCAACCCTCCAGCCTATAAATAAGGACCCCAGACCCTTCGAACCTTCACACCAAACTCTCCCCAAGCATAAGTTCTCACTATTTCTCTCTCTAGAAGTTGTCCTAACACCTCGCCGTTCGGCACTTCACCGTACGGCCAGAACCACAAAGTCCTTACTTGTCCAATCAGTCGGTCAAGCTTTCCCTTAGTGTCCGGCCAGCCCTTTTTCCGAACACTACCCGAGCAGAGGAGCCTTCACCGATCCATCAGTCCAGCCCAATCATCCTCTGGTCAAGTCTTCAGCTCGACAACCACCTAGGCCAGGAGCTCTCAGGTAAACTCTTTCCCCCTTTGGTTCACCTTGTCATTTTCTGTTCGGCAAGTCTTTCTAAGGACTTAGCCGCACTGAAGGACAATCCATTAGCCTCCATATTAACTCCTGCCGATGCATCCCAGAACCCTTATTCGCTTCGGCAGCAACACCAAAGTATGCGGCACTTAGCCATAATAAGATCGGTCATCCTTTTTGACCTCAGGCTGTGCCATTTTCAGTTCGGATAACTTGTCCGGACCATCCCCGCACACATCTGACCCTTCCCAGACCAGCTTCCGATGTTTCGCACTGCCGGAGCACAAGTGCTCGGCAAAAAGGACAGTGCCTTTTGATACCTTAGTTTTAGCTCGGCTATGTTTCCAGTAGTTCGGGCAGTCAGCCCTGAGACCATATGGATGCTTTAGCAATAATTTTGAACAGTCCTAGTACCCGAAGACCCTCGTCCCGCACTGCCTGTTCCTTCAGCAGCTCGGCAGAGGGACTGTCTGTCATCTAGAAGCCTTAGCTTCTGGAGCTCGGCTATACCTCCAACTGTTCGGGCAGTTAGCCCTAAGACTCCCCGACCATCTCCAAGGTCTTTTCGACCAGTCTTAGCAACCGAAACACTTTTCCCCGCACTGCCAAGGTTTGTCTGCCCCTTCGGCACCTCGGCAAGGAACCCTTCGGCAGAACACCCTTCGGACCAGTAACCCTCCAATAACCATCAGTGGACTCTCGTCTGAGCACTGTTCGGCAGGAAGACCAGACCTTCGGCCTCATAGGCCTTCGGCCAGAAGCTGATCTTCGTCCATCAGTTTGGTCCGGCAAAGCAGTCGGCTAGAAATTGATAAATCTTATGTTTTGGCAGATTCGAGCCCAGCACCGCTTTAGAAAATCAAGTCAAGAAATCCAACCACTTTCAGGTGAATCTCTATATACCATGTTTACTCGTATACTTTTACAGATGCTCATTTCTTTTGAAAAGACGTTATTATCGTATTATTACTTGTTTATGAAAAATGGAATGACGCACAAACTCTTTCTTATTACATGGACCAAACGGTCATTTCGGACGACAGGGATATATAACTGAGATGGCGATGAAATAGAACAACATGATCAAACAGCCAAAAGGCACAACATCCATATTACGAAATGTTTCAAGAGATTGAAGTGGCAAATGCACAGAAAATGCTTAGCAAGCCTACGGGCAAATGATGATGAAAAGCCTATGGGCAGGATCCTAAGCGAAAAGACGCCAGTACCGCTCGGTGCGAGCGATGCCACTGGGGCAAGTGTGAGATCCACGGTGATGCCACTGGGGCAAGTGTGAGATTCCCGGTGATGCCTCTGGGGCAGGTTTGAGTTTCCCTGAGAAGACACTAAATGCAAGTTATTACCACAAAGAAAAGAGAAGTAATAATCATGCCAACGTATTGATCTGTTCTTACGATTTTAGTACTGTTAATCCATGAAACTTGTGAAATATTATATATTGATTCACCCTAGCTTTGGCTTATGCGTTTTCTAAAATCCTTTTCAGGTAATCTTGAGGAGTAACTTTGGAGCAGCTTAGTTGTCTTGCTATTTTTCCCTTTTGATGTATAGGCCCTCGAGCCTACCTTGTTGTAACCCAGTGATCAATGAAAACCATGCGCTATTCTGGATTGTTTATTCGCTTCCGCACTCTATTATTGTTGTTTGGATTTCTTCAACTCTTTTATCTTAGGCCTTCGCGAGCTTGCTCGTTGGCCGGTCATGGATTCATCCCAGTAATGGGATGGGTCGTGATACATGCGCCATGAGCCATCCTTCTTGGGGGTCAGAAGTGTTGGAACGGCACAAGGACTGAGGCTCTCTCGGATGTGCCCCTTTTTCAGTAACTCCTCCACTTGACGCCTCAACTCCTCATATTCTTTCGGACTCATACGGTAGTGCGGGCGGTTGGGTAGGGATGCTCCTGGGACCAGGTCGATCTTGTGTTGAATGTCCCGTAGTGGGGGCAAAGCATGGGGTAACTCCTCCGGTAAAACACAGCTAAACTCTTCAATCAAATCCCGCACACCCTCAGGAACTTCTTCAGTCTGCCTTTGCTCCTTTACCACTAGCAGATAAACTATCTCTGTGTCAACCACTTCACCCATGAAGCGTTGAAAGGATAACAGATTAGAATTCTTCTCGGTTGTCTTCTTCGGTCCTTCCTCTTTTCTTGGGCACAGGACCACTTTTATGTTGTTGAACACAAAACTATAAGTGTTCTTCAGTCCGTCATCTTGCACAGCCCGGTCATACTGCCAAGGCCTCCCCAACAGAATATGGCAGGCATCCATTTCAACCACGTCATACTACAAGCTGTCTTTGTAATTCGAACCAATGGACAAGGAAACTAGACAGCGTTTGGAAACGGTTACCTTCTTTCCCTCTTGCAGCCAGGTCAGTTTGTATGGGGTTGGATGCTCCTCTGTATCATGTCCCAGCTTTTTGACCGCCTTTCCTGAAATCACATTCTCACAGCTTCCCGAGTCTATCACAAACCTGCATACCTTTCCTGCCACTGTGCACTTTGACTTAAAGATGTTGTTTCTCAGCCATCCGTCTCCACTAGTATCGCGGGGAGTGAGGTATGCCCTGCGAACCACCAGCAATGGCCCGTCATCCCCTGTCACGAGCTCCTCCTACAAGATCTCCTCGTCTAGTGGCTCGTCAATGGGGTCCTCTACGGGCTGGTCCATCTCCACCCTAACCATGCCGTCATTGTCGATGAACAGACCCTTTCTGATGGTAGGTTTCGTGCACTCAGCATACCTGTGGCCTGGTTCGCCACATTTGAAACAACAGTTAGATCCTCCAGCAAGCGGTTTGATAGGATTAGGGTTTGGGTCCCTAGCAACCAAAGCCCCGACAGGTCGTTCGCCTTGGACATTTTCAGTAGGTGCCACCCCACGGTTGTTAGGAGCGGTCCAGGGTTGGGCATTCTACCACCGCTTGATCTGCCGTTCCAGCTGTAGAGCCTTCTGATGAGCATCCGATACTGAATAAACTTCGAACATGTTAAGGGTGTCTTGGTACTGAATCTATAAACCCCCAATGTACCTTGGCACTAGATGGTCATCTGTCTCCCCCAGATCGTTACGCGCCATTAACTGATAGAACTCAGTCGTGTAATCATCAACTGTCCTCGAGCCTTGGCGGAGATTCTGAAACCGCTATGATTAGCCTATGAAATTGCATTTATCTAGGCTAATTATACTTCTTTCTTACGTGCTCTTATTGCTTATGTGGTCTATTTCTATCGTGATGTGCGCGTTGGTAGTTTTTGTGACGTTTCAGGTTGAATCATTGAAATTACGTGATTTTGATGCCATTGGATTGTTTGGAGCAAGTTTGAATGGTGTTGATGATGAATGAATGAAGTTGCTTGCTTGGATGCCTTCTGCCAACTTTTCTGTCAAAGATTGCATGTCTGCATCGATGCAGCATCTGGGTGCATCGATGCACATCAAGTTACAGTGGATGGATTGGCAAGTTACAGGGATGTTGCATCGATGCAGGTTCCTTCGCATCGATGCACTTATCAATTACAGAGAACAATTGTGTTGCAGGCTGGTGTGCATCGATGTAGGCTTTCATCGCATCGATGCAGGAATAATCCGTAGAGGTCGCATCGATGGGGAATCATGTGCATCGATGTAAAATGCTCCAGAAAAAGTCAGTAAGCTCAGGAATTGTGATGCATCGATGCAACATCACCTTGCATCGATGCAGGAAGGGGAGATCAAACGTTTAAGTGACTAGTTGCATCGATGCAACTTATGTCTGCATCGATGCAGACGCGGACAGTTGTCAAAATTTTCTTCACCGATGTGCATGTTCCCAAGGCAAGACTTCTGGGAATTGTGTTCCTTTGCATGGGAATTGAAGGGATATACACCAATTTCGTGGGGAATCAAAAATATACACATTATTCTACCATCTTAGACTCACTCTCTAACCCTATCTCTCTCTACTCTCTCCTCTTTCTCCCTAGAACATTTGGATAATTTTCTGCAGATTTTCAAAAGAACAATTTGTGTTATTGGATAAGTTGTGTTACATTGAAGTTGTATTCTCTTTGCAATACAAGTGTGGTATCTATTTCTCTTCTCTTTACTCTTTGAATTCCATACACTTATCTAATTTAGCTATGGCCCGGATTATAAACCGCGGTTATATGCATTCTCCTATATTTGGCTAGAGTATTGTAATGTTATCACTTTGCTTGGTTGTGGACAATCCTTTTGTCACATTCAATTCTTGTGCTATGTCTTGCAATTTCTCTAGTATATTGTCTATGGAGTATGCATGTAAACCGGCTCTATGGTTTAGCTACGAGCTTATCATGCTTGATCAATTGTCTTGGAGAACTTACTTGCCTAAAGTTGTGCCATTGTGTCCATGACCACTCCCGTTTAAGTTAATAGTATTTCTTCATTTCAAGTTAGTAGTGTGTTAAGAACTACAATCACAAATCATTGGTTGGCGTCCTAGTGCCGTCTAACAGAAAATACCAAAAAGAAATACCCAAGTCGTTACAATTACCGAAGGCTCCCTGAGGATTCGATCTCGGACTTCCGAGTTATTTTGCTATGCGTACCTTGCCCTACGCTTCGGGCTACACTCTTTGAAATACACAAAGGATACGTAAGCATTTTTGGTGCCGTTGCCAGGGAGCTAGGCGTTAATTGTAACACTTGTTTGTTTTACTTTGCTTGGGCAGAGGCCACTTGTGAATGTACGGTTACACCCGTGACCATACCTTTCGACTTGTGCGAAATCCTACTCCTCCACCCGAGAACATGGCTGCAGAAAATCAAAATGAAAATCAAAATCAACGTGGACTCATTCCCGAAATCACAATGCAGGACTTTCGTAACCCCAATCGGGTTACTCCACTTACATGCATCATAAACCCTCCGGGGAATGCTTATGTCTTCACCGTGAAAGCCCCACACCTCCAAATGATTCACCATTTTCATGGGATGCAAGCTGAAAATCCGTACCTCCATGTACGTGACTTTGAGGAGGTAGTCGACACCATTTGTAATAATCCTTTGCAACTTCCCTCCGCAAGGATGAAAATTTTTCCTTTCTCACTCAAAGATCAAGCCAAGAGTTGGCTCAATTCTCTAAAATCTCAATCTATTGCATCTTGGGAGGATATGCAAGGTGTATTCTATAAGAAGTTATTCCCGCTCCATAAGATTCGTTCCTTGAAGAAACTCATCACCTCTTTCACCGAGAAACAAGGTGAGACTTTTGGAGCTTGTTGGGAACGATACAAGGATCTTTTGAGCGCCGTCCCCAACCCCGGGTTCGACGATGCACAAAAGATTGGCTACTTTTACAAAGGCATATCCCAACATAATCGTCAATTTATCGATATGATGTGCAATGGAACCTTCATGGACAAGCGTCCATCGGAAGCAATCGAGTACTTTGACTTCTTGGCTGAAAATGACCAATCTTGGGATTATTCCGATCCCAACGATAGGACTTATCATCCACCGACTCATGGTCAAGGAGGAGGAGGAAAATATCATGTGCACGACCAAGATGACTTGTCATTGAAAGTCGCCCAATTGACTCGAAAGCTTGAGAGTTTGGAAGTGAACAAGAATACTCCCGTAGCTTCTGTGTCTAGCGAGGAACTTTGTGCTA
The DNA here is from genome assembly GCA_002855965.1 of Monotropa hypopitys. Lineage (NCBI taxonomy): Eukaryota > Viridiplantae > Streptophyta > Magnoliopsida > Ericales > Ericaceae > Monotropa > Monotropa hypopitys. The sequence goes on along the minus strand of NMUG010005708.1, from coordinate 1,376 downwards.
TTTGTGATCTTAGGGGGCATGTTACCAATCATTTCCCATCCTTACCCATTGTTAAAGATCTCCTTCTACCTTCGGAGCAAGAAAATGCAAACTCCATCAATAGCTTCCCCAGGAACCATCCTTTGTCAGGCGGTTATCATCCTAGTTGGAAGAATCATCCTAGGTTGAGCTATGGCAATCAAGATGATCAAGGACTATTCATGGGGTCCAATCAATACCCGGTTCAACCACAACGTAACCCAATTCCACCACCTGAATTTTATGCTCAAGGCAACATGCCTCAAAGATACAATTCCAATCCCAATCCTTCCTACCAACCAAATCCTTCTTATCAACCAACCAATTTCCAAAGCCAACAAGGCGGGCCTTTTGTGGCTCAATCCTATTTCCAACAACCCAATACCAAAAAAATTGAAGATGCACTTGCGCAATTCATGCAAGCCCAAAATACTGTGAATGACAATGTGAATCAACAAATTTCTAAACTCATTTCTGTGATGGGGGCTGCCCAAAATGAAAAGAGGAAATTTCCATCCCAATCAATCTCAAATCCTCCAAATCAATTCCAAGGGCAATCCAACTCCACCGCTCCTAATCAAAATTCTCCTCATTATGAACATGCCAAGGCAATCACCACTTTGAGGAGTGGTCGAGTAATTGACAATCTTGTTGCTCCACCACCTTCTCTTCCAATCCATCCTACTTCAACCATTCCACAATCACCAACTCTTGAAAAAAATTCTGAAATTCTTGAGGATGAAGTCTCCACCGAGATTCTCGAAGAGCCGCCGGTACCACCTACCGTTCCATTGGCTCCTTTTCCTCAAAGGCTTGTGAAGAAAACCAAAACTCCTTTCCATGATGATATCTATGAACTTTTCAAGCAAGTCAAAGTGAACATCCCGCTTCTTGATATGATCAAGCAAATCCCATCCCATGCAAAAATTCTCAAGGACTTGTGCACGGTCAAGCGCAATCTTAACGTGCATAAGAAGGTCCTACTTACGGAGCAAGTGAGTTCTATTCTCAAGGCCGACATTGCCCCAAAATACAAGGACCCCGGTTGTCCGACGATTTCCATCACTATTGGGGGTAGTGTGGTTGAGCGTGCACTCCTTGATCTCGGTGCTAGTGTGAATCTTATTCCATATCATGTGTACCAACATTTGGGACTTGGGGAATTAAAACCCACATCGGTGACGTTGCAACTTGCTGACCGAAGCATTCGGGTGCCCAAAGGAGTAGTCGAGGACGTACTAGTTAAAGTTGACAGCTTTGTCTACCCCGTAGACTTTGTTGTTCTTGACGTGTGCCCATCCTCTTCCGCCTCTTCGGTCCCCCAAACTCCGATTATTCTAGGACGCCCTTTCCTTGCT
>NMUG010005707.1:0-12982 GCA_002855965.1 Monotropa hypopitys | reverse complement strand
CTTCTATCACATATAGGGCCATTCTATTGTCTTTAGCTGCATATTCCCCGGACAGTTGATTGACCACCAGCTGGCTGTCACAATGTATCATCAACTGCTTTTCTCTGCACTGCCGAGCACTGCTCAGCCCGGCCAGCATGCCTTCGTACTCTGCTTCATTATTTGAGGCTTTAAAACCGGGGCGAATGGATTGCTCCAAGACAAGCTCCTCTGGGGATATCAAAACTACCCCCATACCTGATCCTTTGTTGCAGGCAGATCCATCCACATAGAGCTTCCACAACTCTTCTGTAGATGACTTATCGGCCTCTAACTCAGGATGTGTGGGATTCCCACCTATTAGATCTTGCTGCTCCGATGTGGGAGTTGAATTTGGCGAGAACTCAACAACGAAATCCGCCAGGACTTGCCCCTTGATGGCTGTGCGGGGAATGAATTCAATGTCATGCTCGCCTAATTCAACAGACCATCCAGCAACCCTCCCAGATAGATCTGCCTTCCTCAGGACAGCTCCAATGGGATGAGTGGTGGGAACCTTGATTGGATGTGCCTGGAAGTAATGCTGTAGCTTCCGTGATGTCATAACCAGTGCTAAGATTAATTTTTCCAGCGGAAGATACCTCGTTTCTGCATCCAGGAAGGTTTTGCTGACATAGTATACCGGAACTTGCCTCCTTTCTGCCTCTTTTATCAACACCGCGCTAACAGCATGCTCAGAGACTGCAAGGTAAACAGTTAACACCTCGCCGGGCTCTGGGGTAGCTATTAATGGTGGTGCCGCCAAATATTTCTTCAAATCTTGGAAAGCTGATTCGCAATCTGCCCCCATTCATATTTAGAACTCTTCTTTAACAACTGGAAAAAAGGCCTACATTTATCCGAGCTGCGGCTGATGAACCGATTCAGCGCGGCAACCATCCCTGTCAACCGCTGAACTTCTTTTACTGTTCTTGGACTCTGGAGGGACTGCAAAGCAATGATTTGATCTGGATTAGCTTCGGTGCCCCTCCTAGTCACGAGATGGCCCAAAAACTTGCCCGAGCTTACTCCAAAGGCACACTTTGATGCGTTTAGCTTCAATTTGAACTGCCTTAATACTTGAAAAGTTTTACATAGGTCAACAAGGTGGGAGTCTGCCTCCTTAGACTTGACCACTATGTCGTCTATGTAAACCTCCATACTTCTGCCAATAAGATCACGGAACATTAAGTTGCAAGCCTCTGGTAAGTTGCCCCGGCATTTCGTAGCCCGAAAGGCATAACTTTATAGCAATAAAGTCCCAAGGGAGTGATAAATGAGGTCTTTTCCTCTTCAGACTCATACATCGCAATTTGATGGTAGCCCCGATAGGCATCCAAAAAACTCATGCGCTTGTATCCTACCGTGGAATTGACCAATTGATTAATTTTGGGCATTGGGAAACTGTCCTTGGGACATGCTTTATTAAAATCAATGCATACACGCCAAGTTCCATTTTTCTTTTTTACAACAACCGTATTAGAAAGCTATTCAGGGTAATAAACCTCCCTTATGGCATTAGCTTTCAACAGTTTGTCTACTTCTTCTAATACTGCTTCTGCGTGGTGTGCGACTGATCTTCGTCTCCTCTGCATCACTGGGCGGTGGCATGGATCAACGTTCAAGTGATGACATATCACGCTTGGCTTTACCCCGGGCATTTCTGCTGGGGTCCAAGCGAATACATCAATGTTCTCTTATAGCACGCGTTCCAATTCTTAGGCATTCGTCTCAGGGAGCTCCTCTCTGAGCAGGAAATACCTATCCTCGTCAGACTTATGTGCGGGGACCTTTCTCAGGTTTTCTACCACCCGTGAGTTAGGATCCACACCAACATCTTCAAGAACTGGCTGGTCAGGAACCTCAATTGTCTTCACTTGCTCTGCTGTTGGGGTGTGCTTGATCGAAGCCAGAAAACAATTTTTGGAAGATTTCTGATTTCCCCTTATGCTCTCCACCCCATTCGGACCTGGAAACTTGAGGACCTGATGGTATGTAGATGGTATAGCTCCCATTCTGTGAAGCCATGGACGTCCAATAATGGCGTTGTACGCAGACGGGAGATCCACCACCAAAAACTCCACTTCCTTAGTTACTCGCCCAGCTCGGACAGGTAAAATAATAGATCCCAACGGCCATACTGGGACTACGGTGAACCCCCCAAGGAAATTTTTGCTTCTTTCAAGTCTTTGTGAGTCAGCCCCATTTTTCTGAATGCCTAGAAGTAGAAGATTTCAGTGGAGCTGCCTTGATCCACCAGTATCCGCTCCGTACCAAATCTGTTGATGTTGAGGGTTATCACCAAGGCATCGCTGTGCGGATAGGTGACTCCCTCAGAATTAGCGTCTGAAAAGGAAATCTGGGCTGCCTCTGGGTCTACTTCTCTCTGACATTTCTGGCCCAGCTTGAGTACGTGTTGCTCTGATGCCTCTCCGCGCTTCTGGGCCCTGGCTTGATCTAGTCTAAGGTGGTCTTCCCCACCATGAATCATATGAATAATGCCGGCAGGAGTCAGGTCCTCATCTAAACAGTCGTCTCGCCTTTCAACCCGCCTGGGCCTGTCTCCCCGAGCAGGAGTCCGTGCAATATACTGGTTCAGATGACCTGCTTCTACCAACTCTTCCAAAAATTCTTTGAAGTCAACGCACTGTTCTGTCATGTGGCCGTATTGCCTGTGGTAACTGCATCTCAGACCTGATGCCTCCAATTCCTCTTGATTTCCCCTCTGCTTTGAAGGCCATCTCCAAAATGCTTCATTCTGTAGGGGATAAATCAGTCGAAATATAGGATCATTGAAAGTAGTCTTGATCGCCTTGCACAACTCTGGTCCTGGTCTGGGCATCCTCAAGGGTGACAGTCCGACAAAATTGGTCTGCTGTGTGGCTGGGGTGGGTTCCCGCTATGCGGGGGAATCCTCTCGAGCTGCAGGCTTCTTCTTTTTTTTTCTTCTTCTTTTCTTCAGAATCCACCATATTAGCACGGTGGGGCCTGTTGGCATTGCGGCCTGCCTCCCTGAACTGTTCCTCGTCAAGTTTTGCATGCTGCTCCACCCTCTCCATTAATTCTGGGAAAGTTTCCACAGGGTTCAGAATCAAGGACTCCCTCAGTTTCTCACCAAAGGATAATCCTAACGTGAACATGGAGACGGCCTGCTTCTCTGTGCAATCTTCGACCTCGTTGTACATTTCAACGTACCGGCCAACATAGTCCCTCAGACTCTCGTTAGCCCGCTTTCTTAGCGACGTCAGAGAATCAAAATGTTTTGGGGCTGCGCGACTGGTCATGAAATGTCCCACGAAGGTCTCAGCTAATTGCTCCCAGGAAATAATGGATGGAGGGGGGAGCTTATGGTACCATGTCAATGTTGCCCGCCCCAGGCTTGAGGAGAACATTCTACAGTAAAGAAGATCATCTCCTTCATAAAGGATGAGGGCCTGCTGGTAATCTTTCAAATGGGCGATGGGATCCACTTTCCCATCATACTTGAGGAAGTTAGGAAGGGTGAATCCCCTTGGAATCCGATATGACATGATCTCATTAGAGAGTGGAGATGAGGTTATTTGCTGCACTGCACGCTTTGCTGTCTCCTGGGCAGTTCCCCTGCCCCTAATGTGTTCGTCGATATACTTCCGCAGATCATTGATCTCTTCCATGGGTGCGTCACTACCCCTTTGTGCATTCTGCTGGTCGCGTTGGGCTTGGATGGGAGCCCTTCGCCTCATTATCTGCTCTCTGAGGTCTGTGACAGAGGCCACTGATCTCGAAGGAGTTGCTGTGTTCATGTGGCTTCTGGTATGACTGTGGGGTTGTACAGAGAGTTGGGAATCTCTAACCACTCGCCTCCATTTCTGAGTGGGTGGTGGATTTCTTCCTCCCATAATAACTCCACAAACCCTCCCTGTAGCATTGGGTTCTATTCCCTGGTTTCCAACAGCCACATGGTTGTTGTTGACGGTTGGCCTTCCTTTTTCCTTTGAAATTCCAGCGGCCGGTGGCGCTCCGCCTCCCCCCACCGGAAGCTGCTGCTATGCCAGACGGCTCACCTCTCCCTCCAAACGCCTTATGGTTTGAGCCTGAGCCTTGACCATCTCAAGAAAATCCACATCTCTCACAGACTGTGACCTTGACTGAGACTGAGACCCCAGAGATCTTGACCTGCTGTCCTCCTCTTCTGAGTAGTATTCCTCGTCCAAGTTTACTGCGTCTTCCTCATTGGATTCCGACAGTTGGAGTCCTTTTCCCTTTCCTACCTGGTGACTTTGTCCACCATGTAGCACCCTCTAAAAACGAGAGCAACTTCTTGGCTTTTTGGGTTCCGGTGGCAGTATTGGGTGATCAATCAAAGCTCTCTTGCCATCTCCAACACCCCTCCCCTGTTCTTGCATATCGATATCGTTTCTTCCTGCCATCTCGATGTTACTGCTTATAGACCGGTTCACAACATTTCTTTTCCAAGCATTCGTTTCCCACAGACGGCGCCAATTGTGCGGGGATAATTCTTACCCCTGCAAGTATTACCTTTTGACTTTGACTTCTCCTGTTTAGCTGTTCTCGCAACTTTCTTCCCGTCGTGTTCCTGCGCTGATTCCTGCTTTACTTATTCCTTGCTCTGATCTGCAACCACAAACGTTAGATGACCCCCTCGCCAAGTGGCTTGAAGGCCCTCCGATGACTAAGTTAGTCCCAGTTAAAGGAAAACTTAATCCTAATCAAAGTAAATAAACACTAAAGGTTGAGAGGAGAATTTGACAGAGTTTCGTTACCAGAGTTTCCGGTCCTTTCTGAAGATAGCAACAACCTGCTTATATACCTCTCAATCTTCGTCATTAATGCGCTGTTCCACCTCCTTGACTCCTCATTAATAAGGGGAAATGAACATAGACAGGAGACTCCTCGTCTCTCATCAATTAGCTCATCAGACCTTTCATCTTCCGTCGCCTGGACTTCTCTTTATACTTTCAATGTACATTCATGGCCTAATAACAGTTGGTGCGTGTAATAATTAATATCTTTCCCATCAATCATTACATGTACGCACTGCCCATGTTATGCCGAGCTGATCACTGTCCCGCACTGCGAATGCTAGCCGCACTGAGCCCAGCCTTATTCACAACCGAGATGCTATGCTTGTACTTGGCTAACCAGATTTCCGAGATGCCAACCTTTGTGTCGCACTCCTAAATCCCCATGCCGCACTCCCCAGATGTCCTGCCCATTGGGCCTAACTTGATCCGAGGTACTACGTGGGTATTGGGTCCACAATGGGCCTTATCTCGCAAACTCTAGTCCTAGTATCGTTCATGGAACACACATCTGGCTAAATCCCCCTTGACCCAGATAGTAGATTCCCTAACAGGGCTCCCGTGCAACACGGATGTCTGGCCATGACATGCCAGACCTTATCTTCTGCATGGATGTCCTGTGGACGCACTATCATATGGAATTAAAGGGATCCAGATTGTATCGCCGAGCTGCTCATATGCCGTACTGCCAAGATGTCAGCTCTGCCGAGCAAACCTAATCCCGCAGTGCCACATACATTCAGCCATCTTACAATTTATCCACATTTATACCAGGTGCTCTTCCCGCACTGAATAATAGTCAGGTGTCTGAATCCACATGCTACGTGGCTAATCCAGACTTACCCTACCACAAGAATTATAGATTTAACCTCGATTAAATCCTTCGACTACTGATTAATCATCGATTATCCAATTAATAAGCGAGAAGCTCCTATACTATCACCGATTAATCGCGATTAATCTTCCCAATGATTAATTAGCCAATTAACTATTAATCTCATCGGGGAGTCTATTGATTAATTGCCGATTAATCAACGATTAATCCCTACTTTAGGAACACTGTACAAAGCGAGACCCACGATCATGGTCCGGACTACCTCGCCATGTCATACGACCTCCACGACTGTCAGGACTGCGAGAAAAGCCTCGACCACCAAAACCAGAGGAACGTCCACGACTACCGAAGCCAGTATCACGGCCGCCCACGATCGCGACCGACAAAAAAACCAGAATTATCAACATCAGCATCTAAGACTGATCGATCAGAAGAGCGAGCATGGGAAGGTGCCGGAGTGGATAAAGATGACTGGCGAAGAAGCCTGAAGAACTCGTTGAGAGGGGAGATCTTTAGTAGGGATGACAATTTCCTCCATTTCGTCCCTCCCTGTCCCGGTCGGATTGGCAATTTGGGAATTATTTCGGGAATCGGATTGGATTCAGGGATTTTTTTAATGGGGTTGGATTTGGATGCGGGTACGACTCTGTCCCCACCCCATCCCCATCCTCATCCTTGCCCCGTTCCCAACATCTCCCTACCCCGTCTCCGTCTCATTCCTATATATTGGTTCATTTTAATTGTGTTTTATTTAATTATGTGTTAAGACATTTTAATTTGTGGTTTTCAAGTAACTATTAAGTGTAATTTTGTTTTTTGTGGTATTGTAATATTTTGGGTGATGAACTTTTATGTTTAAGAGGTTTTGGTTTGTGGTTTGAGATGATTTTTTTGAGATAAATTTTTCATATAAAAAAATATTCAATTTGGATCCCCGTTTCCCCGTTTGGGGATTCCCATTTCCCGTTCGGAGTGAGGATGGATATCACAAATCGGTCCCCGTTGGAGATCGGGGCGGGGATGGAGGAGGAGGAGGAGTTCGGGGATTGGAGGTGGATCCCCGTTTCCCCGTTTGGGGATTCCCATTTCCCGTTCGGAGTGAGGATGGATATCACAAATCGGTCCCCGTTGGAGATCGGGGCGGGGATGGAGGAGGAGGAGGAGTTCGTGGATTGGAGGTGGATATCATAATATCCACCTCCACCCCGCCCCATTGTCATCCCTAATCTTTAGACTCCAAAATTTGATTACTCGCAGGGCCATAAAATGAAGAGACCCCAGATAGGAATCGAGCAACCTTTCGATTATTATGTTGATGTCACATAACTTGGATGTTAGTAGAAAGAGGCTCACCGACATCAAGTTTATTGCAAATACGACAAAACTGTTGATGTCACATAACTTGGATGTTAGTAGAAAGAGGCTCACCGACATCAAGTTTTTTGCAAATACGACAAAACTGAGTATAATAATCCTTCAAAGATAAATTGCACTGAGAGAGAGAACGACTGATGGAGGTCATATGTGCGACAAAGATTATTGATCCCTGAATATAGCTCATGGGCTTGCGTCCACACCTGTTTAGCTGTGTCAACAAACATTAGAGAGCCAACAATATGCTTTTCCATGCTATTCCATAACTCAGATCGAATACATGCATCAGCTGCTTGCCATGCTCGATATGTGGAGACAGTCGCAACAGTTGGATCATGAGGTGGATGAACACTGCTCGCGACCGTAGCTCAAAGGGCATATTTCCTCCCATTTAATGGAATGAAGGTAATAGAACGCTGCTCGCAAAATCGAGAAGAGGTGGATGAACTACCAATACCTATAATAGAACCAGAACCAGTAGACTTGTCCTCAAACATGGTGTCAAATAATAGACAGCTATCCACAACCACCAGTAACCAACCAACCACCACGAGCAGCGACAACGAGAATCAACAACAATCTACCGAAAAAATGTCATCAACAAGCGACCAAACATCTATCAAACCACCAACCATACAACATTACCAGAAAACTACCCATCAATTAGAAGAGGTGTATCACATCAGGTAAGAATACCGTCGAGAACTAAGGGATGGCTCACTGAGTCAACTCAGGAAATGTGCTGCAGAAGAATCATCAACCAGAGCAGAGCCATAGTGGAATAGAGAACAGAGGAGGCATGCTTATGATAGGAAAGGCCTGGCGAGGTCGGAAAGACCAGGCGAGGGCTGATGAACCTGGAAATGGTCATGACAAGGCCAGAATAGGGCCGATGACATAGGAAAAGATCGAGACAAGGTTTGACGAGATTAGGAAAGGCCAGACAAGGGCGGCGGCTAGGGTTTCAACGAATGAGGGTCAGAAAAGACCATGCGAGGGTGGCAGGGAGGGTTTTGACGAGTGAGGGTTGACCAGGCAAGGGCGGCAGCTAGGGTTTTGGCGAGTGAGGGTTGCGATGACTAGGATTTGGGAAAATTAGGGTTTCAGTGGGTGGCGACGGCTAGGGTTGGTGGCGTGAGGATTAGAAGCAACTGGGTTGGTGGCGTGAGGATTAGAGGCAACTGGGTTGGTGGCCTGAGGATTAGGGTTTGATTAGTTGTTAGGGTTTTCTTAGTATTATGGCTCTGATACCATATCACGAGACATAAAAAGTGTATAGGGTCTTAACTCACCCATACACACATTTATATTACTAAGATAACGACTACATGACCAAGTTAAGCAATGGAGGATAAAACCCACTTACATAAAACTAATTATTCGAGTACATGACCAAGTTAAGCAATGGGAGATAAAACCGACTTACATAAAATCAATTATTCTAACAAGACTAACGGATCACTCTGGTCCATCAAACCAACCAAACTAGTCTCATTTAGGGTCTTAACTTACCCTTACACACATACATTAATTTATATTACTAAGATAATGAGTACATGACCAAGTTAAGCGATGAGGGATAAAACCCACTTACATAAAACCAATTATTCTAACAAGACTAATGGACCACTCTGGTCCATCAAACCAACCAAAGTAGTATCATTTCTAATCCATTAAAATAACAAAAAATACATGGACCAGCAGCATCCTAACGTTAACCGAACAGAAAATAGGCTGTATTGGACACATCTTGAATAATTAGTTTAATAGAGGGTTTCCATGTATTCATTCAAACATTTTGTTTTTCTGCTTGTGGATATTTCTGTATCTTCTTCTTGTAGCTTACATTGCTAGTGGTTACATTCAGTGGCAAGGGGAATATTCTACATGTTACTAGGCATAATTTATGCTTCCTCGATGTCAAGCAGCCACACTTTTTGGGTTCATACTGCTATATGCTTTTGTTTGTATTTTTGGAGATGTTTGTGTGAGGGTATACTTGCCTAGATGCTCTCCATTCTTCCGTATTTTGAAGAGTGCATGTCCAGTGATTTTGTTGATACGTTTTGCTAGCTGAATTTAATGGACATGAACCCGACTTATCTTAAAATGCGAGCTCTTGCGTAATCACCTGCCAAACTTTGTTTGTACCAGTCGTTTCTCTTCCAGTGCCGCTTGATCACACCACAGCCTTTGCCGTTTCAAGTCTTTTGACAAAAAATTAACGAAGGAAAAGTATAAGGTGCTTATGTCTTGTAAGTGCTGCAGTTTATACAAAGCTCTTTGATATGAGCTCTCCGATTCTTTTATCATGTTTTAAAATCACAGCTGCAGGCACGCATGTTGTGGCTATTAAGAAGTGGACTGTAACCTAGTTTTGCATATATGTCTTGATAAACATATTTTTCGAATCAGGTGCTCACTTTGTTATTGCCGATCCTTTAACTAAGTATATTAGTGACACCTCTTGCATAAGTCAGCATGTTTCGTTATGAAAGAACAAACGTCAATGTATCCCTTTTCGTATATGTTGTTCGTTATCAATTCAAAACTTTAATTTACTATTACAACATTTGTCAACACGCTCAATTTTTTAATTTCACTATTGCAGCATTTGTTACAACACAGATCATTGGGATTTGATGTCCAAGTGTGCAAAAAGGTTCGTCAAGGCTGGAGTGAAACTGCGGCAAACTTCATTTGACTTGTGGATGGAATCTGCTGCAAAAGGTCTTTATTCTCTTTAATTTGTTTGCTGGATACTTGGATACTTGCATTAGTCTTTAATTTCACCCAGCCACCTGCATGTTATGGATGTCCTGAAATTCAAATTAGTTCATGCGATTTCAGAACATACATCGTAGTGAGTTGTTGTCAATGTATGTGGTCTTGTATCTGAAGCGATGCTTCCTCTCTTTCGAAATGCTGATCATTGTATAATAATTTTGAAATCTGATCTATCGCAGGAGATGTTGATTCTCTATGGAAAATTGAGAAGTTAAGGTCAGAATCTATGAAGCAGCACACTCTTGTGACTGGGTTTTCATGTTCCAAGGTATGTGTTTTGCATAGAAATTAATTTTGGTGCAAAAGAGAACTATTTTCTTTCAGATTAAGAACTGTGACCATGATGATGATGCCAGACCGAACCACCGGAGGTGGAGAGGGTGATAGTTTAGGCAGCGTTAGAGTGTGGTTAGGGAGATAAGCCTCTGATACATGGTCAAATTTTCTTGTAGGAGCTTCTTGTCCTCCTTTTATAGGTTGGGCCATGGGCCCAGCTCTCTGTCCTGAGTAATTTTAGCATAAAGAAGTTTTTAGTAATTACTTTCTCAGAGATGCTTTCCTGCTGTGCTCCCACAGAAGGGCAACCATCTATTAAGCATTAATTACTTATCGTTAAAATCTTTGTTGCGCAGACTCGGGTGCTGGTAACGGATGCAGGTGTATATTTAGGCACCAGACACATAAAACTTAAGAATAGAGTATTCACAGATAGGGATTCGCTGAATACATGCTTTAAATGTATTTTTAAATGGAGTTGAGTTAAATAGTTGTCCCACATATTTTGAAACTCTTTTTATGGGTTGAAGAAATGGGTATCACACTCTGACCAATTAAAAAAAACTTCATGAGCCATACAACCCATAGCACACCTAGTATGATTTATATGACACTAACATTTGCCGGGACAATTTTTGTGGCGTGTGGCCCAAACACTTGCATATATAACTAAGGGCTTACATATACTAATGGCTCAACCCAGTATATTTGAAGCCCATTACATCTTCAAAAGGAAAACAACTTCTTCTACTTTGTATTATTATTATTATCATTTGAAAGATCTGTTTAATTTTAGAAGGATCTGGTACGGATTCCACACCCGCACCAATGTTGTGTCATGTCGACACGGGTGCTTTCCCCAAAATGGGGGATCCATGCTATGTAGGTTAGAATAAAAGTAGGTGTTGGGGCTTTTTCGCTTGTATGGTTGTGTGACTATAGTGCTAGCTAGAACTTTTTGCTGATAAATTTTCAGTACCTGCTGGGACTATTGCACAAAATCAAAATCTTGCTTCAAATTGGTTTTACTTGAAAGTAAAGCTATGTGGGCCTGCCTATGGAGGGGGAACTGTGGTTTTACTTGTGTTACGTATTTACTTCTGTTACGCATTTGCAGGGTTTTCTACTTGAACGCAAGCCTGAAAATTCTGCAGCAGTTATTGAAGTCCTCAATCGGGTACACACTTTTGCATTGTGTAAATTCTGAAAGAAACAGTGGGAGGAAGCCCACTTCCTTCTGTCCCCTTTCACACCAAGTCATAAGTTTTAGCTTGAGTAGCCATCTGCTGTGTAACATAGTCTTACCATGTCTTCCCTTCGGATTAGATTGAATTTAATCTTACAACACTAACTAATTGTTGGAAATAAGGAAATAAGAATAATTTAGATTAATTAGGATCTTTATTTTTGGTTATGTTTGACCAAATCATTTCTAGTACATTATTTTGATTGATTTGATTAATTGTATTTCCATAAGAGATGACTCTCCTCTTGTATAAATTAGGGCCTTGTATAGTGTTAAAGATATGAAATACAATTCTTTATTTTACAATTCTAACCACTATGTTATCTCTAAGTTTCTGCAAAACTCATTATAGGGCACTATGTCTGAGTTTCAGGCCGAAGTTTTGGGAAATGATCATTAAGTTTAGTTTTTTTGCATCACCTTCCATCCTCCTGCCTTCCGTCCGTTGATAGTTTAATTTGGAAATTGATTGCATGTGTCGCTGTAAAATGTAAAATCACTGGGTAAACGGGGGACTAACCATTCCCCGGAGAATCCAACGGCAGTGACTTGTACAAAAAATCACGGACATTCACTTGCTTGCATAACCTGATGACATTTCTGTTCTGGAAATAGAAAAGGAAAAACAAAGTATGGCGAGGAGTTTAAACCATAATTGTGAAAAGCGCGCACCTTAGTGCGCCTAGGCGCGAGGTGCAACGAGGTCCACTTTTTGCGTCTCAGATTGTGTGAGGCGCGATTGGTTTGAAGAAACATGCATTTTTTTGGAGATGGGCACATCTAAGCTCAAGACTCAAGCCACAAGTTTCATGCGCCTTGTTCATTTTAAGAAAATGCAAACACAACCATATATCGTTGTTCTTCGTTTCATTCACTATTTAGCTTGTTCCTCTTCGTTTCTATCGTTGTTGTTTCTCCCTCCTACAGATCGATCTGCTTCTCTTTCGCACACAAGAATGTCGACTTCTCTGTCTCTCTCACATCAGTCTCACACGACTTCTTTCCTCTCTCGCGACATGCTTCTCTCCACCTCTCTCGTGATTTGCTTCTTTCATTCTTCTGTCTCACTATCTGCTTCTCTCATTCTCTTTCGCGGCCTGTTTCTCTTTTCTTCTCTTGCGATCTATTTCTATCTTTATTCTTCGATTTACTTCTTACAGAATATAGTATATATATGTGTAGATCTCTCTCTATGGATTTTATGAATTACGTAATATATTACAAAAACCTATATTTATATGTATATGTATCATCAAGAGTGCACTTCCTGTGCGAGCATTTACCGTGCGAACATTTTATGAACATCGTTTTTTGGTCAACTTCCCGATCAAATTTTCACAAACCGATTGTTCCATTGTGTTTAGAAGGTGTTTTTTAGGGTCCCTGCAAAAAATGGTCAAAAAATTTTACCGGGAAAGCCTTCATCCGAGCCAATTTCATACGGACTGTTCATTACAGTTTTATGGAAAAACTGCTCGGATGAGGGCCTTCCCGAACTTTTTTTTTGACTGTTTCTCACGGGTACCCTAATCAACACGTTTTAAAAACATTGAACGGTTCGGATCATTCAAATTCAATTTAGAAATAGATGTTCATAAAATGTTCGCACGGTAAATGTTCGCACAGGAAGTCCTCTCTATGTAT
>NMUG010005706.1:0-12982 GCA_002855965.1 Monotropa hypopitys | reverse complement strand
AATCATCTGACAGCCCGTAGAAGAGCTCACCCCACTGACCAGCCGTTGTCCGTTCGCACAATGGGGCTTGGACATTGTTGGAAAACTGCCGACAACACCAGGGGGATTCAAATTTCTCATAACGGCCACGGATTACTTTTCCAAGTGGGTCGAAGCCGAACCACTGGTCACAATCGAAGATAAGGACGTAAAGAGATTCGCTTGGCAAAACATAGTCTCTCGCTTCGGCGTACCCTACGCTTTTGTGTCGGACAACGGCACTCAGTTCGTCGGAGATCTGTTCACCAATTTCTGTGCCGAGCACAGAATTAAATTCTACAACTCAACACCACATTACCCCCAGGGCAACGGTAGGCCGAAGCTTCAAACAAAACAGTCGGTAACGGAATCAAAAAGAGACTTGAAGCTGCTAAAGGAAGGTGGGCCGAAGAATTGCACAGTGTGCTCTGGGCCTACCGAACAACGCCTAGAAGATCTATTGGCCAGACCCCTTTTTCTCTGGCCTTCGACATGGAAGCCGTCATCCCACTGGAGTCCGGGCTTCCAACCATCAGAACTCAATCTTTCAACGAAGAAGCCAACAGTTCAGCCATTGAAAAAGACCTTGACCTGGCCGAAGAAAGAAGGGATTCAGCTAGAATTCGGATAGCAGCTTACCAGCAAGGAATGACCAAATCTTTCAACCGATCGGTTCGGCCCAGAACGTTCAAGAAGGACGACCTGGTACTCCGAAAGGTCGTCGGCAATAAGAAAAAGAGCTCTGATGAAAACTTGGCCCCAATTGGGAAAAGCCGTATCGAATCACTGATCAAGTGGGTACAGGGGCTTACAGACTTGAGGGGATTGACGACACGACAATACCCAGGCCCTGGAATGCCACGAACTTAAGAAGATACTATCACTAATTGTAACGAATGGCCGAAGTGCCTTAATCAAAGTTTTCTGTTGATCAAACAAATGTTGTCTACGGTTGCCAATTATCCTCAAAATTGAGCACCCGTCGGTGGTATTGCCGACGGGTCGGTGGTAGAGCCGAAATCAGGTAGGCATTCAGTAGAAGTATCGGATGGCCGATACGGTTGCCAATCATCCTCAAAATTGAGCACCCCGTCGGTGGTAATGCCGACGGGTCGGTGGTAGAGCCGAAATCTGGTAGGCATTCGGTAGGAATACCGGATGGCCGATACGGTTGCCAATTATCCTCAAAATTGAGCATCCCGTCGGTGGTATTGCCGACGGAGCTGAACTAAGGGAAGGGTCAATAGAGTCAGCACTCTCCCCTAAGAAAGGAAGGGAAGCAAAAATCGGGAATTATAAGAAAATTCGCCGAAGCAAAAGTAAGGAGAAGAAGCATGAAACTACATAAAACGTACTCAGTTCAAAGAAAGTTACAACAAGCAAAAAGGTCACATGCCGACCATAAAACAAAAAAGAGAAAATGAAAGCATCATGCCTCGGCCGTCGGATCAACTTCATCCTCATCAACCTCCACCGACAGACACTTCGGAGTCAGAAGTGAAGAAGATTCAGGAATGGAGTTCATGACGGCCATGTCATCCTGGTTGTCGGCAGTCCGGAGAGCAAGGATCCAGCCCTTCTTAAACTCCCTTTCTCGAATCTTCTCAACCTGAACCGAGTATACCTGCTCGGCTTCATCATAGCCCAGGTTGTAGTTGATCTTCTCTAATTACAAGAGCTCGGCAGTATGAGCGTCCTTGACAGCCTTCAGATCGACAGCATGCTAGGCCTTAATAGATTCAATGTCGGCCAAAAGACGGGCATTGTCGGCCCGAAGCTTCTCATCATTGGCCTTCAGCTAAGCCACCTCTTCAACCCTCCCGGCCAGTGCAGTACCGGCTTCATTTAGACGACCATCCAGCACGACGATATGCTCGTGAGCCGACGTCAGCTTCGAGATCGCCTCGTTACAGTTGGTCCTGCTGAGGGAGTAAGAGTTGAGGTAGCGGGAGAGTCTTTCTTCCAAGCCAACCATGTGGGTCATCATCTGAAAAGAGTGAACCGACACATAAATCACTGGCAACATAAAAGAGCAACAGAAAAAGCAGCCCGTACCTGACCCTGGTACATAGCCAGATCAAGGTTACTTGGAACGCGGATCGCTGCGATACGAGGAACGGGAATGGGAACGCGGATCGCGGCCCCTCCAGAATCCGGTACGGTAGAGGTAGGCTTCTTCGGATCGCCAATTGCTTATTATAATAATTATTTTGTAAGTATACAAGTAGTAAATAAGGAAAATCATTTTTAGTAGATAAGTAGAAATAGTTGTTGTTTTCTTTGTCATGTGAAAGGTTGCAAGCACTGTTTACGAAGTGCCAAAATAAAAAAAGAGGGAAAAATTTGGAATGCGAAAAATGGTGATTCGGTACGTGAACGATCCTCGTTTGGGAACACGCGATTCGGAATGCGGATCGGGGAGGGGGTAGGCGATTTCGTGTAATAGAGAGCCAGATTTCAGAAGCAGGCCCTCAAACTGTTAGCAGGGCCGCAATGTCTTTCGGCATGGAGAATGCCTGCATCAGCGCCATCACCACATCGACAGACTCTGTCACGCTGTCGTGAGAGGTGGGCCGAACGTCACCAAAATTAAGGTCAGGGACCCACGGCTCGGCCGGAGCTACATGCTCGGTAGAAGTAGTAGGAGCAGGGTCCTCTGCAGCCTTCCTCTTCCGGTCAACCGATGCCGCCTTGGCTACGACTGCCACCTCCGTAGTAACCGCTGCAGCAGACGTCTGGGGTGCCACATAGTCCATCGGCAGTTTTGGCCCAGCCGGTGCCGCCTTGGCTGCAGCCTCCACTTTTTGCTGAACCTGTTTCGACGACTTTAGCACTGTAACATGGCCCTACTTTTTCTCGGCCAGGTTAATGGGTTTGCGCCCGTACTTTGACATTTCTGGTTCTTGTACCTCTGTCGGCTGGCTTGTTTCGGTGGAAGAACCCTCGCCGTGAGCTCGAGCGTCAAGGGTATGGGTGTACGAGGGAATGTAGTCCAAGAGTGCTGGGGCCGAGTGTCTATCGACAGAAACCTCCAACGCCTTTCTAACCCTGTCTAGATCGGCCTCAAGCTTGAGGGATGGCACCTTGGTCGAATCTGCGAAAGCAAATACATCAGCGGAAGATAAATGAAATTCAAAGCAAAACCCGGTCGACTTACCTAGTGCACCGACGGCGCGGGGGATGTGATATTTATTGTCCGATGGTTCAAAGTTGCCGGATACCACCATATAATCGCTGGAGTATTTGTCGGAGTCCGGTAGACCAAGAATGATTTTTTCAAGCTTCGGTCGTCGGCCCAGGTAGTACTTCTCCGACGTTTTGTTGTAGCCAACGCAGTATTGGCCAAAGATATCCTCAAAGGTCAGAGGATCACTCAACCTCTCGTTTCGTTTGATCAGTCCCATCAGAATACAGAAGGTGTTTACCGTCACCTGTGACGGTGTCAGCTCCATCTCACAGAAGAATCAACATAGAAAAGGGTGCAAGGGGGATCTGACCCCTCCTTCTATGACGGCCAAAATGGGTATATGAATGTGCTCCGGGCCGGGCTCCAATTTGTCTTGTGCGGCCAAAGAAATCTGCACGTCGGCAGGCACGGAGTATTCCTCCCGGAAGACTTTGACCGCGGTGCCGGAGGCCAGGCGGATCCGAAATTTGTTCGAACGCTTGGTAGCCATCTGAGAAAGAGGCAAGAAATCCCATCAGTTGCGTCGGTATAATCGGATCCGTCGGCCAAATTTGAAAAACAGGAGGCGCTTGGTCATCCAGCCCTAGGGACAGTCCACACTAGTGGAATATCACAGAGGAGGATGAACACCCCGGTACGCGGTGGTGCTACCAGTGCACCACCACGAAACCACCGTGAGTTTGCACAATCCGGTTCGAAAATCGTCCAAAAAGGATCCAAGTGAAAAAGTGAAACGGTGCAAAACAAATACAAGGGATCGCGGAGCTCACCTGCGTAGATTGAAGAGATTTGGACCTGAAAGCTGCAAAGGGCGACAGGCTTCTGGATGGATCGACTCAGAGACGGACAGAGAACTCAGAGGGCAAACCCTTCTTCCCCCCCGGAGTCCAGTATTTATAGGGGAGGAAAGATAGAAGGCAGTGGACCGACGTATCGGGAATTGCGCCGGTTCGTGTGAAACGTCGCGTCAGTTATAGCGCCGACCAACGACAGGCGGCCACGTGTCCCCTGCGTAATCAAGTGACAGTTGATCTCTCGGGGCTTGCACCGGCGTGCGCCAAGTGTCAGATCAGCCGACAAGGCGGCCAACTATATGCTGACGCGTGACATTCCATTTACTGCGCGCAGACAGCTTTATCGGGAACGGCATCGGCACGTGCTAAACGGCATATCGACCAACATCTAGCCCAATCCAACGTAGACACGTGTCACCGTACATGTCAGTATGCAGAGCAATGATGGGGAGTGTCAACCAACACACGACAGCCGATCGAATACTCTGCCGACACATGATGACTCTATCTATCAACCTTCCCTCGGCCAACCGACGCAAAGGTTGAGGGGCTATTGTAGGGACCGAAGGAAAATAACAATGAACCGGCAGACCCAGACAGCCTTACGTCAGCCCGGCTTTGGCACGGGAAGGTCAGCTCCAGCAAGCACTCGGGGGTCAGGCCGGCGGTAGAGTTCCACGATGATTCCGTCGGCCCAAGACCCTGGGGCTTCGGCAATGTCTCGGGGACAGCAACCTTTTCGGTCTGACACACATGGTCCTTGTCTGCAGCCAAATCCTCCTCGAGGACAGTGTCCCGGGATCTCTGCACACAATATTAGCGCATGCAGGCCGACAGGGCAGCTTTCTCGCGCCCCGATGCACTTGGGCGGCGAGGTTGTCTGCCACGCGCCTACATATTCGGTCAGACGCTCTGCACGAGGCAGCTTCGTCCGACAACACGCGCGCCAAAGCGCGTAGTGGCGACGCGCCGTTGTCCTATAAATACAGGCCTTGGAGCTGGAGAGAGGTACACAATTTTTACTACTTGAAGCTCTGTCAATTTGACTTTCTCTCTCTAGAATTCTCGCCTGACTTTATCATCGGAGGGTTCACCGGCGACTCCGGCCGGTAGCCTAACGTTTGTTTCTTGTGCAGCTAGGTTGGAAGTCCATCTGTTTGGACCGACGGTCACGCTTACAGGTCAAAGGAAGACAAACCCACCACTTCAGATCCATATTCTAATCTTAGACTCTCTCTATTCTTTTTCTCCTTCTTCTATGTATTTTTTCCTTGTAATAATTCTTCCATTATCAATATAAAATTTACTTTCAGCTCAATTGGCTGAATATCTTCACCTGAATTAGCTAAGGCACTCATCATTTGGTATCAGAGCAGTCCATCCTTGGACAACTTGATTCTCATCAATGGCAGACAGACTTAGGTCTCAGGATTTCAAACGTATGGAGGAGCTCGTTCAGAATTTGCGCCATGACTTTGAACGTCAAGGGAAGTCGATTGACCTCCATGCTGAAACTCTCAGCCAACAAGCAATTGTTATTTTCGAGGTTCGAGATTTAGTCACGTCCTTCAGCCTGAAATGTGATAAAATTGCTACCCAGGTAACAACCCTTTTCAACTCAACCCCTCATACATCTCGTATCGAGTTACCCCAAGGGAACGATGGACAAATGCACGGACAAATTGGGGGAAATTGGCCAGCTCGATTCACTAAAATTGACTTTCCCAAATTTGGAGGAGAGGATCCTGAAGGGTGGATCTATAGATGTGAATTTTTTTTTGAGCTACATTCGATTGAGGATACCCAGAAGGTTTGATTGGTTTCTATCCATTTAGAGGACAAGACCATCAATTGGTACCGTTGGTTTGAGAAGGCCCACCCCACCACAAATTGGATTGAATTTACTGAAGCCTTAATTCATAGATTCAGTTCCAGTGTGTATGAGGATGCTGTAGGGCAACTCACCAAGCTCAAGCAAACCACCTCCGTATGAGAATACCAAGAGAAGTTTGAGGAATTTGCCAACAAAACCACTGGTTTAGGAGAAGGGTTTTTCATTAGCTGCTTCATCAGTGGGCTACAAAATGAAATTAAGGCTGGAGTACTCATGTTCAAACCCACTACTATCATAGCTGCAATGGGCTTGGCAAGGCTGCAAGAGAAGACCATAGAGACTCTATTAAGGAAATCCAAAGGGATTATTCTCACGCGTACAAAACACCACAACCTATTGACTGCTTTTTGATGCAGACCACGCCGTTGACATGTCGGCGAGAGGAGCCACACTGAGCTGCTAAGGTATAGGTCCTTTCTCGCGCTGGAATATAGGGCCACCAATGGTTCACAACCCCCTCCTCCACGCCCTATGCACGACTGGGACCCAATTTAGAGGAATACCTTCACAAAGGGATACAGGGAATCACGGGACTTATGAATTGTCTCAGCTAGGCACAGTCAGCCCTCTCTCTGCTCGGCATCCTATAATCGGGTTAGAGAGAAGATATTAGTTCATCTAGTCTTTGATCGAGGCCGGGCGACTTCAGAAGAACGGAACAGACCCCGAGCTTCCACACTCTGACCGAGATGCCAACTTCTCAGTCCGTTCTTTGATTTCCCAGCGCGGCCAGATGTCCTATCAGACGCCAGATCTCAGAGCAGTGTTCGTATGGACGAGGGAACCACTTTCGACCAGCTGGTGCAGCGGGATGCTCTACTCCCAAGCACAAACCTTCAGCTCGGCAAGAACTAGGGTTGCTTAGCGCGACAGAGACTGAAGTGCTCAGCTCGGCAAAGCCTCCCTCCCTCTACGCGGCAAAGAATAAGACAGCTAGCACAAGCGCTAGGGAACTTGTTCCGCTCTCTTTTTCTGGTCCCACAATAATGATGTATTTTGTCTTTTCTTATTTCTTTTACTTATCCGATTGTTTAGGGTTTTGCCTTTTTTTCTTTTTCGGCCTAATACTGTCGGTGCCCCATCGTTGTACTTAGGGTTTTCTTTCCCCTTAAGGGTTTCGTAGTCGTCCTATAAATAGAAGGCTCGTGTACTGATTTGAGAGATTGATTTTGATATTGAAAACTTGAGTCAGGCTTGTTGCTTGTTCATTTTAACCAAATTCCTTCGGTATTCTCTGTGAGAATCAACGAGAGTGTTTGAAGCCGTTCTTCTGGGTATTCGTACGCGAATCAACAGATTGACGAGCCTTGATTCTGGCATCTGCGAGCAGATCAGCAGATCGAGAAGAGAATCAACGGAGGTATTCTATGAGAATCAATCCGGTATTCTGTCTATCCCCTTTACACTTTTCATTTTCGCTACGTAGACGCTGCTGCAAGGAGAAATCAAAAATTTTCTCTCTGCATCACCTTTCCACCACAACCTAAAATCACCTCATACCATAATTACACTCCAGCATACTCACCTATACCCATATCAGCCCTACCACCCATAAAAAATTGACTCAATCTGAAATTGACAACAAACGACAAAAGGGGTTATGCTTTGGCTGTGATGAGAAATACTATAAGGGGCATGTGTGTAAGAAGAAACAACTATTTTCACTAGAAGTGGAGGAGGATGAAGAATTTCCAGAGGAGGAAGTGGATAAAGGGGAACAAGAGCAAGGAATTGAGCAGTATAATGGGGAATTGCAGATATCTGTTCATGCCATTTCAGGGATCGTGTCATACAAAACCATGCGGGTTCAAGCCAAGATTAAGAAGTGTCCCATCACTATCCTCATAGACTTCAGGAGTACCCATAACTTCCTAGATCCTAACACAACCAGGAGAACTGGACAGTCAATCCACAAAACCATGCCTTGCCTGTAATTGTTGATGATGGAACCAAGGTTTATAGTGAAGGAGTAATTCCAGATTTCAAGTGGACGATGCGCGACACTGAGTTTGAAACTACCGTGAGGATATTGGCACTTGGGGGATGTGACATGGTGCTGGGAGTGCAGTGGTTGACCACCTTAGGTCCAGTTACTTGGGACTTTAAGGACCTCAGAATGGAGTTCCATGCTCAGAGAAGGAAGCACACATTCACGGGGGGAAATTCGGTGGAAGTTCAACAGGTGGAAGCAAGGGCTGTACAGTTAATGATAGCTAAAGGGGCACAAGGCTTGTTAGCACAACTATGTAGCATTAAACCTCCAGTCGAAGTAGGCAGGTTTTGCCTTGAGATTCAGGCTATTCTCTTGGAATATGGGGATGTTTTCCAAACTCCAAAAGGACTGCCCCCAACTAGAACTCAAGATCATAAGATTCCATTGAAGCAGGGGTGCCCTCCTCCAAACCTCAAACCCTACAGGTGTCCGTATGTGCAGAAAAATGAGATTGAGAAGATAGTAGGGGAGATGCTCAACACAGGTATTATCAAACCAAGCATTGACCCTTTTTCATCTTCTGTTTTGTTAGTAAAAAAGGACAATTCGTGGAGGATGTGTGTGGATTATAGAGCTCTTAACAAAGATACCATTAAAGATAAGTTTCCCATTCCTGTTATAGATGAACTCCCAAATGAGTTATATGGGGCTCAGTTTTTCTCTAAGATGGATCTACGGTCTGGTTACCACCAAATCAAAATGTCCCATACGGATATTGAGAACAGTCTTCCAAACCCATGAAGGGCATTATGAATTTCTCGTAATGCCATTTGGCCTCACCAATGCTCCTTCAACCTTCCAAAGTCTAATGAATGATGTTTTCAAACCTTTTCTGAGAAGGTTTATTTTGGTATTTTTTGATGACATTTTGATCTACTGTCAGACTTGGGAGGAACACCTACTACACATTACACAGACCTTGCAAACATTAAGGAACCATCAGCTGTATGCCAAGTTATCCAAGTGTGATTTTGGCAAAAAAGAGGTGGAATATCTGGGACATATCATCAATGGAATAGGGGTGGCAGCTGACAACAGTAAGGTGGCCACTATGATAACTTGGCCAAGGCCCCAAAACATCAAGTCCTTAAGGGGTTTCCTAGGGCTAACGGGGTATTATAGACGATTTGTTAAGGATTTTGGGAAGATAAGCAAACCACTTACTGATCTCCTCAAGAATGATGCCTTTTGTTGGTCAGAAGTTGCAGAAGAAGCTTTTCTGAAATTGAAGCAGGCTATGACGACCACACCTTTGTTGGCCCTACCAGATTACTCCAAGACTTTTGTGATTGAGTGTGATGCATTAGGCAAGGGTATTGGGACAGTTCTCATGCAAGAAGTTAGACCTATAGCTTACTATAGCAAGCATTTATCTCCAAGGAACCTTGGATTGTCAACTTATGAGAAAGAGCTACTGCCTTAGTCATGGCAGTGAACAAGTGGAGGCACTATTTACTGGGAGGACATTTCAAAATTAAGACTGATCATTTGAGTCTCAAATACCTTCTGGAGCAGAGGTTAACCACCATCATGCAACAGAAGTGGTTGACCAAATTAATGGGGTATGATTATGAGATAATTTACAAGCAAGGTATGGAGAACCAAGTAGCAGATGCCCTCTCAAGGGTTACAGAGGAACAGGAAGAGGCTAGGTTTAATGCTATCACAGTTGTGATCAGTGGATGGGTGAAAGACATCATGGACAGTGTGTCCAACGGTGAGAGGCGTCAGAAGATTATCCAGTTCAAAATCCACAACCCCTTGTTAGAGCATCTCCAAGAGCAATAGGTAAAATATGTAGTTAAAAAGTACATTTTTTATTTTAACTAGTGAGTATTTATTGTTAATGTCCAAGAGATTAGCTACTTTAACTATTTGAGTGTTGAGTGAATAGTGTCTAGTCATTTTTGACTAGGTACTATTCACAAAACTAAAGTGTTGAATTGTTTGGCTAGTCTCTTGGAGAAATGTTTTTTTAGTTTTGCCTAGTCAAAATAGCCAAATTTTAGGTTTGACTAGTTTGTTGGTGATGCTCTTACACCCCAAATATACATGGCAATATGGGTTATTGTACTATAAGACCAGATTAGTGGTGGGAAACAACCAGACCTTAAGGAGACAACTTATACGGAAACATCATGACAGTGCTTTAGGTGCATTCGGGGGTTGACAGAACTTACAGGAGGGTCAAGCAGGCTTTCTACTGGAAGGGGTTGGCTAAGGAAGTGCAACATTATATGGAGGAGTGTGATATCTGCCAACAGAATAAGTATGAAAGCATCAAGACTCCTGGATTATTACAACCACTGCCAATACCCACTAGAGTGTGGACAGACATTTCCATAGACTTTGTGGAAGGTTTACCTACCTCCCGAGGTAAGTCAGTAATCATGGTGATAGTGGATAGACTCACTAAGGCTGCTCATTTCCTTGCTCTTGCCCACCCTTACACAGCCATAGAAATGGCTCAAACATTCCTGGACACTATATACAGATTGCATGGCATGCCAACATCTATAGTGTCAGACCGGGACCCCATCTTCACAAGTTCATTCTGGACAGAATTGTTTAGGTTGCAAGGGACTGCATTAAACCTCAGTTCATCGTACTACCCACAATCTGATGGGCAAACGTAAGTTATCAATAGGTGTTTGGAAAATTATTTATCGTGTATGGTAGGGGACAGACCAAAGCTCTGGGTTTAGTGGCTACCATTGGCAGAGTGGTGGTACAACACCACATATCATGCTTCAATTAGACTCACTCCTTATGAGGCAGTTTATAGTCAGCCTCCGCCAAGTTGGAAGGATTATATTCCAGGATCAACCTTGGTAGAACCTGCAGATTCTACGTTGCATAATAGGCAAACCATGATGCATGTGCTTAAATCTCACCTACAACAGGCCCAACATAGGATGAAAACTATAGCTGACAAGCATAGGAGTGAAAGGCAGTTAGAAGTAAGGGATTGGGTCTATTTAAAGCTACAATCTTACAAGCAGTACACAGTGGCACGTCAGGCTAATGCTAAGCTAGCTCCAAGATACTTCGGGCCATTTCAGATAATTCAGAGGGTGGGAACAGTGGCTTACAAACTACAACTTCCTGCATGGTCCAAAATCCATCCAGTTTTCCATGTGTCACAACTAAAGATGAAGCTTGTACCTCTAACAAACACTTCTGCAATACTGCCAGAGGTGACGGATATGGACAACTTCATGTTGCACCAATGGCTATTCTGGCAAGGAAGATAGTGAAGAAACACAACAGGCCTGTTACTATGGTATTGGTACAGTGGTCTAACACAGTCCCAAAGGATGCAACCTGGGAACCACTTCACACTTTGCAGCAGAATTTCCCCATTTCCAACCTTGAGGACAAGCTTGAACCTAAGGGGGCTGGAATGATGCACATGGAGAATATATTGAATTAATTCTTTAATTTGTTAAGTCAGTTAGTTGTTGTTTTTGGCGGGAAGGGCGAGGAGGGAAATAGGGAATTGGGTAGTCACGTTTTATAGGAGGGAAGTGGCCTGAGAAAGGCATGATGTAATGATTCATATTCTAATCTCAGACTCTCTCTCTCTCTCTCTATATATATATATATTCTTTTTCTCCTTCTATGTATTTTTTCCTTGTAATAATTCTTCCGTTATCAATATAAAATTTACTTTCAACTCAATTGGCTGAATATCTTTACCTGAATTAGCTAAGGCACTCATCACTCTCTCTTGTGGAAGAAAGTGACTGTAGGAAGAAGGCAGAAGGCCATTGGTAATACTGTTGTGAAGGAGTTTGCAGGACTCGTTGGAGATGGAAGGAGACTGAGCCAATTTAAACATGAGAGGGGAGCCTCTGAATTAAATTCGAATTCAATTCTGTATTGAATTGATTTAAATAAAATCTGCAACAAATATGAATTCAGTAACATACAGGGGCGGATTCAATTAGGGTCCAAGGTCAGCACGTGATTCCTTGAGTTTTAATTTCCTCTTGTAAATTACCCCCTCTCCGACTTCGTACATCTCTCGCCATCTCCTGTAAATTACCCCCTCCCCGAATTCAATTCCTTATTTGATATTTGCTGTTTTTGTGTAAAAAAGTGATATTAATGTTCCGAATAAGGATGATAGATATGTCAGTCAAGGGAAAGGCAAGCGCAAGGCCCAAGCAATCATAAACTTGCATTACTATCGCGTTGAGGTATTTTCTAATGTTATTGATATCTAATTTCAAGAATTAAATGCTAGGTTCACCGAGGAAAGCAGTGAATTGTTGCTTTGTGTGGCATGTTTGAATCAATCCAACTCATTTTCTAATTTTGTGAATAAAAAGTTGATTCGTCTTGCTGAGTTTTATCCGAACGAGTTTTCTTCAATTGAGTTTGTGGTACATTATGACCAGCTTGATACTAGGGGTGAAACCAAAACCGAAAAAACCGAACCGGTCGGAAAAACCGATTGTTCGGTTCGGTTTTTGGTCGGTCTCATACATGTTCGGTTCGGTTTCGGTCTAGAGGATACATTTTTTTCAGTTTTCGGTTCGGTGTCGGTTTTATAATATTTTTATAATATTTATTTTGTTATTTTTTCACCAAGACAAATGATTAATAAAAAATAATGCAAATGTCATAAAATATCAAAAAAATAAATATACAATATGCCTAATACTAAAAAATTAAAAAAATTAAAATAATATCCACGAAAAACTGAAAAACAAAAAAACCGAAAATAACCGACCGAAACCGATTGAGACCGAACCGATTTTAAACCGAACCGATTTCGACCGGTTTCGGTTTCCATCATTTAAGCACCGAACCGATCGATTCGGTTTGAAATACACCCAAAACCGAACCGAACCGACCGAATTCCACCCCTACTTGATACCTATATTTTTGACGTGCAATCTAATGATAATTTCTCGAGGTTGAATGGGCTTACTGATCTTTCCAAAAAATGGTGGAGACCGGGAGAGAGAGACTTTATCCTCTAGTTTATTTTCTCTTGACTTTGGCATTGATTTTACCGGTTGCAATTGCTACAGTGGAAAGAGTATTTTCAGCGATGAATGTTGTGAAGAATCGGCTATGAAACCGAC
>NMUG010005705.1:0-12984 GCA_002855965.1 Monotropa hypopitys | reverse complement strand
AGAAATAGAAATATTTTGAGAAAGAAATAGAAGAGATTTTAGAAATGTAAAGAAAAGAAAATGAATGTGTTTTGAAAGTTGAAAAAGAATATGAAAAGTGATTTGAGAATAAGTGATTTGAGAATCAAAAAGGATTTTATAGAAAAGAAATGACAAATGATCTGTTTGAAAAAGAGAAGAGAAAATGGATTTGAAAAGGAAATATTTTGAAAGAGACATTGTGGTGACTGAAAGTCCGGAGGGTGCCGTAGGGGTCCTTCGGATTATGGCCGGACGACTTAGGGAGAGTGCTTCGGCTGGGTGCGCGGTCACCTATAAGAAAAAGGGGGATCACCTGCTTGGCTCCTGCAACCACAAAGGTTAGTGCCCACCGGTCGGCAGCGACTGAGAGGGGCCTCTGATGGCTAAGTCAGCAACGGTTGGAGAAAGGGAATCGTCAACTAAAAGAGAGTCGGAGAGATACCAGATATCCAGCTAGGCCAGGTCCTGTGAATAGTGTTTTGACAGGGTATTTATAGGAGTCCTGACTTGGTGCCAAAGATACAAGCGTGTGATGCACACGGGCGGAAGGTCGAGTGCTGACGTTAGCCCTACAGTGTTGTTGGCCCGCTGAACCGACCCGAGCCACGTTAGCAATTGTACGACCGACCCGAGTGCCACCTGCCGGAGGTCATTATTCCCTGCTGCTGCCGATCGTGGACCCCTCCGGCATAGAATCGTCCGTCGGTGGAAGTTGTTCCTTCTCTCAGTGAGGAGTGGAGACGCTGGGCTTCTTTGACGTCCGGTAGAGTATGCCGAAGGTTGAAGGAGACCGCATGGCCGGCCCGGCCTGGTCCCTTCGAGTGTCCGATGAGACTGCTTAAGATGCTGAACATATGATGATTCGCCGGATCTGTCCAACAGCAGTATAAGTGGAGGTCCGTGAGGCCGACAACCCTGGATTGCTCCGGGAGACATGGATTGGATCCGGGTTAATGGGCTGACCCGGACAATTGGGATCCGACCCAAGGTAGGTATGGTCCGGCTACCACAATAGCCCCTCAATTTTCTTTCAATTTATTGGAAGGGATTGAAGTAGTATGCCGGACGCTGATAGGTTCGTTGGGCCGAACGCTGAATGTTGTTTCCGATTGCTTGGATGTTCCAGAAGCTACATGGTAAGCGTTTGTTGCACGCGCGTTGTCCGGCGCGTCGTTGGGTTGTAATGATTCTGTTTTAACCGCCGCTTCTGGATATCCACGTGTCAGCTTGTGATTGGTCAGAGGAGACAGTCGTGCTGATGGGACATATCTTCGAGATCCGTATTGTCGCCTGATTGGTCCGCGTCGCCTCTTCGAGATCCGTGAAGGGCAGGCTGTCCCCTGCCTTTGCTTATAAATACGGGGGAGCGGTAGTTGGAGAATGTACTGCTCCCAAATTTCTTGCTCTCCGACGCTTGCTTCAGACGACTGCCTTGCTTCCGGACCTTCAGACTTCCAGGCTTCCTTCGCTCTTCTTCTCTTCAGGTACTATCCGGAACTCGACAGTTGCACATTTCCTTTTCTTTAACAAGGTGGTCTCCTGCCTGATCGGTGGGAGATTCGTTATTCCGACTGCCTGTCTGCCGGACAGTCATCCCTCTCGCCGACTGGGTCTTAAACCTCTTGGCGGAGGGTAGGTAGAGTCGGCGCAAGCCCCAAGTGTGGGGATTTATCGCCCTCTAACTATCGTTTTGATTGTCCGGCAGGACGTGAGCAGAAGATGTCAGACTCCGACGACACACGATCCGGCACTAACGTGGAAAGATACTCGGACATTGAGACGGATTCTGACAATGAGTCCGGCGCTGGATCGTCGTCTCCATCACCGAGCAGTGGAGCTACGCCCGACAGAATTGTTTAGGTGGCGAGTCCTGTAGCTGTCGTTCTTCCCCCGGCGGCCCCTGTTGAAGCTGAGGAGGCCGTCGAAGAAGAGGAGCCGGAGGCCGCTGGGCCGTCCGGTAGGCGCATCTGCCCATACTTGAAATATACCAAGGCCGGTGCCCAGCTACCGGATAACTTCAGTGAGAGATTCGACATCCCAGATGATGTCACTCTGGAGCTTCTGTATGAGCCGGCAGAGGTTCCATACAGAGATAATTATGTTGCCATCCCTTTGATGGCTATTACGGAGGATGGCCTCCGGCTGCCCGTCGACGAATTTATCAGAGACCTCCTGCGTGAGTATGATCTCTCCCCAGCCCAGCTCTCCGGGAACACGTATAGAGTGGTCGGTTGTATAAGGAAGTTGTGCTGGACCCAAGGTCTTGTCTTTGATATGGAAGATCTTTTTGGCCTCTTCACCCTTTCACAAAATAGAAAGAAACAGAGGTTTTTTCTGAGCGCCCGTCTAGGGTTCGAAGACTTATTCACCCGTCTGCCGGACTCTGATAAGTGGGCCGACATTTATGTTGCTGTGACCGGAGGCTATAACAATCCTGTCGACGGCATCGTACCCATACCGACTGCTAAGGGGTCACCTGGTAAGCTTCGTTTTTGTTTTTCTACTCTCAATTCATTCACTGAACCTTTATGACGGCTGATTCAATTCTCTATCTTGCAGCTCTTTCAAAGGTTACCCTTCGGTTGAAGAACCGGTCGGATCCTGCTCATATTACCACTCTTCGGACGCTCCCTCACCGAGACGTACCCCGAATTTTGGAGTACACGCCGTCATACCTGTCTTTTCTGGAGGACAAGAGGAAGAGGGTTTCCCGCCGGACCGCCGTCGTAAAACCTAAGCCTTCAGCAATGACGATCAGAAAAGGCTTTGAGGGGGTCGATGTTTCCTTTACCGGCGACTATGTCAGGAAGAAGCGGAAGTTGACAAAGGAGGGAAAAGGCACCTCTGCCAGGACTGAAGGAATCCCACAAACTCCGGGGCCTCTTGCTCGGGAGGTGGCTGGCGATGGTTCCCGGACGCATCTGGTTGTATCCGGAGCTCAAACCACGGAGGTGGTTGCCAGAGGGGAGACCCAGCAGATCCAGCAGCCCCACACCCGGACGACCTCTCATTCTGCCGGAGACCATGGAAAGCGGCCGGCTAGTGATGACACCTGGCGGCCACAGCTGATGTGGTCCGACGGCACCCATACGCTGGCTACCGAAGGAGTAGTTGACCACCCTAAGCTGGGGGTGAGATATGCCCGGCTCTTGGCATCGCCCGGCAATATTGCCCCTCTGCCGGATCACTATGAAGACAGGATGGAGAGGGGCTTCTCCAGCCTTGTTGAGGTAATTTCTCCAGTTTGTCTTTTCATCCGGCACCCGACGATCTTTGTGATTCTGAACGGACCTTCCCAGTTGGGCATGAGCTTCTGCTTTTTGCTCTTCTGGACCACTTTCCGGAGGAGCAGCTCGTCCGGTTTGAATGTCCGGACGCGGACGCTTTTGTTGAAGCCCCTGGCTACCTCTTGTTGATAGGAGGCCAGTTTGATCCTGGCGGACTCCCTCTTTTCTTCTGCAAGGTCCTTGTCGGCAGCTAGGGCTGAGTCGTTGATTTGCTGATCAAAGTGCTGTGTCCGGATGGTTGGGAACCCGTCCTGGATTGGGATGACAGCCTCCACGCCGAAGGCCAAAGAGTATGGTGTCTGGCCGGTTGACCGTCGTGGAGTGGTCCGGTAGGCCCAGAGTATATGTGAGAGCTCCTCTTCCCATTTCCCCCTCTTTGACTCCAGCCTTTTTTGAGACCAGCTGAAATAGTTTTGTATGATGCTTCGGCCTGGCCGTTGCACTGAGGATAGTAAGGGGTGGAGTTGAAGAATCTGATGTCGAGCTCTTCACATGTGGTTGAGACAAGATCGCCGACGAACTGAGTGTCGTTATCCGACACTATGGCATACGGCACGCCGAACCGTGAGATGATGTTCTTCCAAATGAAGTGTTTGACGTCGGCAGCTGTTATGGTGACGAGTGGTTCGGCCTCAACCCATTTGGTGAAGTAGTCCGTTGCAGTGATGAGGAACTTGAACCCACCCAGAGCAGTTGGGAGCTTGCCGACGATGTCAATACCCCATTGGGCAAAGGGCCAAGGGCTGGTGATTGGTTGGAGATCCTCGATCGGACAATGGATTTCCGGAGCAAATAGTTGGCACTTGTGGCATACTCTGACGTAATCTTCAGTGTCCTTGCGCATTTTTGGCCACCAGTACCCTTGTGTGATTTCTCGGTGGGCCAGTGACCGCCCACCGGAATGGCATCCTCCACTGCCGGAGTGAAGCTCCTCGAGGATTACGGGAGCTTGAGCTGGATGGACACAGAGCAGATAAGGGTCGGTCCTGGACCGTCGGTAGAGGGCTTCTGTTGGAGACAGCCAGAAGTTTGCTTCCTTGCAACGGACACGATGGGCCTCTCGGCGATCCTCCGGCAGAGTATCTGTTTTGAGGAAGGCAAGAATTTCATCCATTCAGCTGGGGCTTTCTGATATGTTGTTTACCTCCAGTGCCGGAGGCTCGAGACTCGGTTGCGAGATGATGCTGAATGAGATTGATCGCTGGCCGGTGATAAAGAAAGCAGATGCCAGCTTTCCTTGGGCGTCGGCGTGGGAGTTGTGTTCTCTGGAGATCTGTTCAATCCGGAAGTTTTTGAACTTTTTTGCTTCTTCCAAGGCAGAACTGAGGTATTTGCACATTCGGTCGTCCCGAGCGCCGTACTCTCCGGTCAGTTGATTGACGACCAGTTGAGAGTCGCTGAAGACGACGATGTCTTCAACCCCAATATCTGCGGCAAGTCGTAGTCCGGAGATCAGAGCTTCGTATTTTGCCTCATTGTTGGAGGCCGGATAGTCAATTGTCAGAGCATTTTCATGAATGACTCTCCCAGGGGAAGCTAGTACGGTTCCCGCGCCGGAGCCCCGGCTGTTTGATGCGCCGTCTACATGCAGTCTCCAAGTGTCCCCATGAAAGAGCTGCCATTGTTCCGCCAGACGCTTGGCACAAGTGCCAGAGCGTCGTGGAGGCGGAGCAGTAGATGAGGAGGCCTCCTGCAGATCTGTGGTATTAGCCGGAGATTGGGCCGGAGCTTCCTGAGGGACGACCCCCAGAGAAAACTTTGGGACGAAGTCGGCCAATACCTGGGCTTTGATGGTCGTCCTGGGCTGATACTTTATGTCAAAGTTGGCCAGTTCGACCGCCCATTTTGAGATCCGATTGGAGAGGTCGGCCTTCCGAAGAACTGCCTTCAATGGATGCTCCGTCAGTACTGTGATGGTATGCTGCTGAAAGTAGGGCATCAACTTCCTGGAAGCAGAAACAAGTGCAAGAGCAAGTTTTTCAAGTGGCAAGTACCTTGTTTCGGTAGGGAGGAGGGTCTTGCTGGTGTAGTAGACCGGCTGGTGGTCTGTTGCTTCCGCTCGACAGAGGACAGAGCTGACGGCGTGCTGGGAGACGACCAGATAGAGTATGAGTGGCTCCATATCCTTCGGTGTGACGAGTACCGGAGGGCTGGAGATATATTCCTTGAGCTGTTGGAGAGCTTTATCACATTCTTCCGTCCACTTATAACTGCGCCGGCTGGTCTTGATGGCTTGGAAGAACGGCCGGCAAAGGTCGGACGACCGACTGATAAATCTGTTGAGTGCCGCTGCCATGCCGGTGAGTCTCTGAACTTCTTTGATGGTGGGCGGAGGCCTGAGGTTTGCTACAGCAGTGACCTGGGAGGGGTCCGCTTCTATCTCCCGGCTAGTGACAAGGTAGCCAAGGAATTTACCGGAGCCCACACCGAAGACACACTTTTCGGCGTTGATCCGGAGACCATGTTTCTTCAGAATGTCAAAGACCTCGACAAGGTGCTGGAGTTGGTCGGTTGCATACCTGCTTTTAACAACCATGTCATCAATATATGCCTCCATTGTGTTCCTGATCTGCCGGCTGAACATTCGAGAGACCATCCGTTGGTAGGTTGCTCTGGGGCATGACTTTGTAGCAGTACACCCCCTTGGGTATGATGAAAGATGTTTTCTCCATGTCCTCCTTGGCCATTGAAATCTGATGATAGCCCCTGTAGGCGTCCATGAAACTGAGTCTCTGATGGCCGGCGGTGGCGTCAACTAGCTGATCGATCCGGTCCAAAGGGAAGCAGTCCTTCAGACATGCATCGTTGAGGTTGGTGTAGTCGACACAGACCCGCCATTTGCCGGATTTCTTCTTTACGACCACCGTGTTCGCCAGCCATGTGGGGTACTGGACTTCCTAAATGGCACCTGCTTCCAGTAGTCGGTCCACCTCATCAATGACTGCCTGTGTATGTGCCGGAGAGGAGCGTCGGGGTCTTTGGACGACGGGATGCCGAGAGGGATTTACGTTCAACTGATGACAGATGAACGACGGGTCCACTCCGGGAATCTCGTATGGAGTCAATGCGAAGACCTCAATGTTGTCTTTCAGAAATTTGATGTACCTTTCTTGGTCCGTTGGAGAGAGAGAAGAGCCGATGAGGAACGCCCGACTGCCATCCTCGCTGATCGGTACAGTGATGAGATCCTCGATGGCTTTTTCAGTTACCGGAGAGCCAACATCCTCAAGAACTGGAGTGTCCGGGACCTCAACCCACTGAACTTGCTTCATCTGTTTGTTCTCCCGGACAGCTGAGATATAGCACTGCTTTGAAGCAGACTGGTCTCCATAGATGTCTTCCTGCCGTCCGGAGGCTACAATGAACCGGACGACTTGGTGGAAGGTTGAAGCAATTGCCTGCATGGAGTGGATCCAGGTCTGGCCTAGGATGGCGTTGTACAGACTAGGGACATCCACAACGATGAACTCCATATCGACTGTTTTAGACCCTGCCCGGACCAGGAGAGTAATTTTGTCGAGGGGCCAAACTAGGGCTCCGTTGAATCCGACTAGAGGAACGTCGGCTGGCTGCAAGGCATCAGAAGGAAGCTTAAGAGCTTGAAACATAGAAAAATACATTACCTCTGCAGAGCTTCCCTGGTCGATGAGGATGCGCCGGACGTTGGCTGGTCCGACGCGTAGAGTGACGATGAGGGCATCATTGTGAGGAAGCCGGACTCTGTCAAGATCCTTCTCTGTGAAAGTTATGGACCATCCTGAGCAGTCGGATGGCTGCTTACGTTTGAGGCCAGAACCGACCGTGAGCACTTGCTTTGGGGCAGATGCCTGGTCGATTTCTGCTCTGAGGCGGGCTACTGCTTCCTTGTTGAGTGGTCCATGGATGACATTGATTGTCGGGACATCCTCCTCCGGCTGAATGAGGTGTCCAGACCTCTGAGCAAGCTCTAGAGTCTTCTGCTGATCAACCCACCGTGCTAGGTTTCCTTGCTGCACCAGGAGCTCTAAGTACGACTTGAAGGGTTTGCACCCGGTCGTGAAATGTCCTTGCTCCCTATGATAGGTGCAGTGGATCCGTTTGTCTTTTGTTTTACCGGACGTCCCAAGCTTGTGATCCGTCCAAGCAAAGAATGGATGATTCTCGATGTGCTTTAGCACGGCGTAGATGGGCTCGGTGAAGACCGTCGTTTCTGCAGTGAGCTCGTGGGGTTTTGGAGCCTTTGGGCCACCTTTCCTTCCTTCCTTGACGACGTTTACCTGCCTTTGGAGCCTTTGGGCAAGCTGTGCGGCCGAAGGCTGTTGATCCGGTTGCTGTGCGGCATGCTCAGTCAAGAGATCTTCCAACTGACAGAATTTTTTCACCCGGAGCATGAGGTCATCCATGTCTTCGGAGGGGTGGAGTGTAAGGTCAGCGAAGATCCGGCTGTTGCTGTCCAGACCATTTTTGAAGGAAGAGGCAACCACTATCTGGTCACAACCCTGAATATCGTTGAAAAGTTCCCAATACCTTTCTGAGTACTGGCGGAGGATTTCATCCGGACGCTTCTTAAGGCTAATAAGGGCGCCGATCTGCTTGGACTGCCGACTGCTGGTTACGAACCTCGCCATGAAGGCTCGTTCAAGATCCCAGTAGCATGAAATGCTACGTGGAGGGAGCTTATTGAACCAGAGGGAGCCTAGAGTGTCAAGGCTGGTGGGGAACACCTTGCACATGATTGAGTCGTCGGTGGTGTAGAGGGAGATAGTCTGGCGGTAGTGGATGAGATGGGTGTAGGCGTCCGTTTTGGGATCATACTTGGTGAACTTGGGCAGATTGAAACCTGCCGGGAGAGTCGCCAGCTCAATCTCCGGAATGAATGGGGTTAGGCTGAGCTTCCGGAGTCTGGCGTCCACGGACATCTTCCGCTGGATGGCCCTTTTCTCTGGGCTTATCGCCCTATGTCTGACTCGGTTGATGCAGTCCCTGAGATCCCCGACCGGGGGAGGGGAGTTGTGAATTCTGGGGCTCCGACCGGAGCGCTGAGTGTTCCTTCGTCAGCGGCGCCTACGGCTTACTTCAGAAGTCTCCATGGGCAGAGTGGCCGACGGAGCAACACGGACGGGAGACAGATTATCTTCTTCCAAACGATAGGTCTCGCAAGATCTACCGGAGCGAGAGCGAGAGGTACGCTGATAGAAGGCTGGTACCTGGGCGTCCGTGTAAAACGACCTCCCGACTGGCGCTTCCGGATGGGGGATCGGCGGACCTCCTTTCCTCTGTCCATGCGTCCGTGATCGTTTAGCCTTCCAGAACGTTCCAGGTCCGACCTCCTGTTGGTGTGCTCTGAGTCCTCCTCCAAAGTTACGGACGGAGCGGGAGGAGCTAAGGTTGAACCCCCGGCAAGTCTTGCTAGCTGGTCCTTGAGGAAGGCAATCTCAAGGTCGTTCTGACGGAGCTGTTCATCGGGCTGTGGTTGGGATGTGGATCCCAATAGGGTTAGAGGGGGATCGCCGGCAGTTGTAGTGGGGAGAGGGGCGGCAGGAGGCAATCGGCGGTGGTGATGGTCGCGGGAGTCGTCAACGGCCATTGGAGAAGAAGGAGATGCTCAGCAAAGAGTAGACTGTCGGTCACCTGAGTCTGGGAACGCTCTCCCCAACGGAGTCGCCAATTGTGGTGACTGAAAGTCCGGAGGGTGTCGTAGGGGTCCTTCGGATTATGGCCGGATGACTTAGGGAGAGTGCTTCGGTTGGGTGCGCGGTCACCTATAAGAAAAAGGGGGATCACCTGCTTGGCTCCTGCAACCACAAAGGTTAGTGCCCACCGGTCGGCAGCGACCGAGAGGGGCCTCCGACGGCTAAGTCAGCGACGGTTGGAGAAAGGAAATCGTCAACTAAAAGAGAGTCGGAGAGATACCAGATATCCAACTAGGTCAGGTCCCATGAATAGTGTTTTGACAGGGTATTTATAGGAGTCCTGACTTGGTGCCAAAGATACAAGCGTGTGATGCACACGGGCGGAAGGCCGGGTACTGACGTTAGCCCTACAGTGTTGTTGGGCCGCTGAACCGACCCGAGCCACATCAGCAATTGTACGTCCGACCCGAGTGCCACCTGCCGGAGGTCATTGTTCCC
Source organism: Monotropa hypopitys (assembly GCA_002855965.1). Lineage (NCBI taxonomy): Eukaryota > Viridiplantae > Streptophyta > Magnoliopsida > Ericales > Ericaceae > Monotropa > Monotropa hypopitys. The sequence continues at coordinate 3,566 of NMUG010005705.1, read as the reverse complement.
TGCTGCTGCCGATGGTGGACCCCTCCGGCATAGAATCGTCCATCGGTGGAAGTTGTTCCTTCTCCCAGGGAGGAGTGGAGACGCTGGGCTTCCTTGACGTCCGGTAGAGTATGCCGAAGGTTGAAGGAGACCGCATGGCCGGCCCAGCCTGGTCCCTTCGGGTGTCCGATGAGACTGCTTAAGATGCTGAACATATGATGATTCGCCGGATCTGTCCAACAGCAGTATGAGTGGAGGTCCGTGAGGCCGACGGCCCTGGATTGCTCCGGGAGACATGGATTGGATCCGGGTTGATGGGCTGACCCGGACAATTGGGATCCAACCCAAGATAGGCATGGTCCGGCTACCACAGACATATTTTGAAATATATGATCCATAGCTATTTTGCTTCTATTTATTATGTTGTTCTATAAGTATTCACCAGCTTTTCCCAAGGATTACCTCTCTTTTCCCCTCCCAGGTGATGATGTATTAAGTTCAGATTAGAGTCCACCAGTCCAGCTTTTGTGAGAAGTCTGAGTGCTTAGGAGGACTGCTACGTTTAGCATGTCCACCTGTTGAGCCGCAGCCTGCGGTAAGGCGTAGTCGAGTGCAGAGGAGATGCTGTCCGGTTTCCTGCAGACTTGCAGTAGCAGTAGCAGTAGCAGAGCTTTTTTTTACTTCAGATGTATATATTCCAATTTATGATTGTCGGGCACTGTTTAGCCCTATTGTTTGAGTGAGAGAGTTTGTTTATATTTCTAGTTCAGCAGTGAGAGTTTTGGGCTGTTGTTTGTAGCCCATTTTGTATAGTTGGGTTTGTACTTCAGTTCATAGTTTACGAGTTGTAAATATTTTATTCGAGTTTATAGTTTTTCAGTTTGTAGATATTTCATAGTTCAGTAGTTTCAGTTTATTTTCAGTTTCAGTTGTTTAGTTTATTTTCAGTTCTAGTTGCACTAGTATTTTAGATTATTGTGAGATTAGTATTGATTAGTGTGTTCTGCCGTCGCGTGCCCGTCCTTAGATGACTGTTATGACAGTTGTCAGGGATGGGGCGTGACATCATGGACCCTTATATGTCTCGTGATAGTGCCTCTAATTTTAGATCTCCATATTCTGATAGTAACGATTATGAATACTGGAAATCTCGAATGATAAACTGTTTGCCAAAAATCTGTGATTGTTATTCCTTTAATGTCTCAGTCGACAGGAATAAAAACTTGCGGGAAATATAACTGTTTTGAATGTGGTGGATGGCTGGTTCATGCCTTGTTTCAGGACTTCTTTGAAAGTAGTGAAACCGAAGAAAACCAAGTAAATGGAGTGAATTGAAGATCAACAAAAGAAGTTCTTCTATAATCTTCACAAGATAGTACAAATCGACTGAGCATGAGTCTTGTCGACAGAGGTTTACAACTATTCCTAGAATAAAATAAAAAACTGCTAAGAAAAAGAAATGTAACTGCTGAGTTGTTGGTTTTTCGTGTGTCCTTCTTGTCTTCTGGTCTCTTCTTTATATAGCCTGTGGACATTTTGAATTTGGCAATCTTTCCCTCCTTGATTTCTTCATAATCGAGTAGGATGTATAACTGCCCTGTTATTTTTACAACACTTGTTATTAACTGTTCTTGACAGTTAATTCATTCTAGAACTTCTTGTTTAAAGCATTGATCCAACCAACAGACCTTCCTCCTCTAAGAAAATGATAACTATCAAATCCTCCTTGTTGAGGGAATTAGAAGAAGAAGAAAATGAAGATGACCAACCATTAGCTTCCCTTGTTCAGGTATATTTTTGATCAGATATCCTTACCTTTTCTTGTAAATATTTTTCTTAGCTTTTTTGATCTTTTTCAGAGATCAAGGAGGTGGGTAATCATACCTGAGGAGAATATGCCAACTTTCCCTGTTCACCCTACTATTGCTGAGAGCAGTTCTTTTTTGTCAACAGAGGATGTTCTTACTTCTACAAATTTTCCAGTGGCTAGTAATGTATTTATTGTTGAGGATGCCTTCCTGTCGACAGAGGATACTCCATTTCCAGATTTGTCGACGGATGTTCCAGAAACCCCTGATGTCTTTATGGAATCTTTAGCAGAAGAAACTGTACCTGATGTTGGTACTGGGGATGTTATTCCAAGCTTGTCTAGAGCTTTGGTGGTGGTTCCAACACATAAGATGGTGATTGTTGCTATTGAGGAGATAGAGGATGAGGGTGATCAAGTTATGGCAGCAAATGTTAATGATCAATCACCTTCAAGTTCTGAAGAAAATTATCCTATTGGTGTTGTGTTAGAGGTAGCTAATACACCAGCAATTCAACTTTCATAGGAAAGTCAATCAATGCCTCCTGTTGGGTGTCCTCATTTAGTCCTGGATGACATTCCACCACATAATCCTTCTGTGGATACCCAAGTCTTAGAATCTGATTCAGAAACTCCATCCTTTATGCCTGAAGTGACTCAAACCTTTAATGACGATTTAGAGGTCATGCTTTCTAGGGTTCAGTCACTTTCTTAGTCTTGTTCTCAGTCTGTTTCTAATTATCTTGTTAGTCCTTCTTCATATCGGCTCAGTCAAGAAGTTAAGGATAAGTTAGATCCTTTCTTCACCATGTTGGCCCTTCCTTTATCTGAGGTTGCCACTAATCTTCCTCTGCCTTCATCAATTGTGTTGATAGCCTTCTACAAATGCAAGTTTTACATTTGCAAGAACATGTCAAACTTTCAACCTTTAAGGCTGAATTGGACATGAAAATGGTTATTTTTTATCAACAAGAGCTTGAAAAAGAGAATGTTCTTCTGTCTCAACTGTCATAGACCCCTCAGACCTTATCTGTTATGAGTCAGTCGATTTATCAAGTAAAGAACAAACTTGAGGCAATTGATAAGGAGGAAATTGAATTATTGTCGAGGCTCCAATACCTCAGGGATGAGAGACATTCTCTATTATCTGAGAAGAAAATAATGAGTATACAACTTTCCAAGATTCTGAAGTCAAGTGAGGATATGGAAGCCAACATTCGAGCTTCAAAGATTGAATATTTGAAAAATCAGGAGGTATTTGTTATTCTGGAGAGTAAATGGAAATACTTTGTAAATATCTTTTATGACTTCAAGGCTAAAATTGAATAGCCTTTGTATGTTGGGTCATTTTGTAATTATGTGTGTTATCCTTTGTAATATACATTCCGGACCCTTTAATGACATTAACTTGTAAGGTCAATGTGAAAGAAATGCCGATGTATTTAACCCTTTAATAGGAATCTTATGTTCCACTAATTGCCTATCTAACCCAGGCATGTCAGAATAATTCCAAGCAAAACAATCCTTAAATTCAAGCAATAAATACTTCAATTGACCTTTCATTTCATTAGGTAAGTTGGCACATACATAAAGTATTTTGGGATTATCTATGGATCCCACATTAAAATCCTCCAAAGGATCTTGAACATCACCTTTCAAATCATCAAGTTTGGCAGGTGCAGACTTTAAATCTTTCATAGCTAACCCCTTTATGGTCATAGGGCTTTCATCAATGACACAGTCTGCCCAATTACATGAGATAGGAATACTAGCTTCTAAC
>NMUG010005704.1:0-12979 GCA_002855965.1 Monotropa hypopitys | reverse complement strand
GGCATGTCCTCGGCGTGTCCTTGGTGTGTCGGCGTGTCCTCGGCGTGTCCTTAATGTGTCGGTGTGTCCTTGGTAATGTGTAATTTTAAATTCATGCTTGTAGGTTGTTTACACCCTTCAATTGGTTGAGAATACATGTCAATTAAGGTCTTGTTGAACTCCCTACGATGTCAATTAATCGATCTCTCACTTGATTTTGAAAAACCCCAAATTTTATAAAACCCTAGATTTTCAATGTTGGACTAAATTGGGGCTTTTGGTTGATTCAAATTTGAATGGTCATTTAATGGGTATTGTTGAACTCCCTATGGAGCTAATTAGTCAATTTCTCGTTCGATTTCGAAAATCCCCAAATTTTGTGAAAAACCCTAACGGGTCAATTTTGAATCAATTTGGGGAAAATGGTCGATTTTGGTTCCTATGGTCCATTAGTGGGTCTAATATGTGTCTTGACACGTTTGAGTTAACAATTGAACAAATTTTGGTATAACTCATATTTTGGGTCTAGTTGTGTGATTAGGAGGCGTTGCCCTAATCACGTTGGATTTAATAATCGAAAAGATAAGTGTGAATGAAAGACCCTAAAATATTTGATTTCGTTATGGTTGGCTACATTTATGAGATTTTGATTCCCCGGGATTTTGAACCCTAAACGTTTTACGTTTACGACATTGCGCAATGGGGGGTTGACTGGCATCTCCCGACGAGTTGGGAAATACTAGGAATTATACGGTTAGAAGTTGATCCCCCCTACTATCTCGAAACTCGATCGAAACCTAATAATTTACTTGATTTGATAGTTTAAGGAATTGGTAGGTTAGAAACCAATCTCTTTGGAAATTGATAAAAATTGGTATACTAGAAACCAATATTTTGAAAATTATGAAAATGGGTCTTTGGAACTCGTAGGACTTTGTAGATTAAAAACCAACTCCCTTGTATTTGATAAAACAAGTCTTTTGAGAAAATGGCCATTCATTCCTTTATTTTGACAAAGTAAGTCTTTTGGCAATTTGTGAGTCTTCACACATCGGTTGGTATCGTTGAGTCCTTTGGAAACGTCAAGTGTTGAACTTGAGTCAAAGAATAAAATGAGAATATTTTCATTTGGAAAATGTAATGAGATCCCTATGCATACATATTTACATTCCTTGCCTTGTCACACATATGCACCCCAATTTTAGAAACAATTGGATATAGTTTTTCTCTATCAGACTATGGTTTGTCTGACCCTCTATTTTATAGGGAATTGGCTCGCTTGGATTGGAGTAACTCACTTGAGTTCCTTGCCGGATTTGGAATTGGAACTTTAGCTAGTTGATAGGTTGTCCTACCTTTTCACAATTTATTGTGTGCCTTTGTTCATGTAGTTGTAGCATTGTAAAGGACTATTTTATAAAGTCCTCGATCACTTTTGTTTAGTTGTTTTGATTGTAAAAGTGGAATGGACTATCATTATAAAGTCCCTTCACCGCTTACATATGAATTCCTTTATTATTTCATCATTTTCACTTGTTCAATGTGATCGGACTATGTTATAAAGTCCCACATCATTGTGCTTATTTCTTTTGTACCATTCATGTATTTTGGGTAGAATGGTAGTAGATGTTTTACTTCTGCAATTTAATTTCGTTTAATTAGCATATTCAAAAAATTGATTTCAAATTTTGTGGCCGTTACACACATGGGGTGTATATCGAAATGCAAGGCTGTTGTCCCCGTTTCCTTTCCCATTTAATACATTAAACTTTCGGCCACATTAGCCTGACAGTCCATATTTCTGGTCGACAGACCTCTAAAGGTCTTGTCATGCTGGTTTGAGACCAGAAATTTATGTCATCTGCTCGGTAGACCCACCAAAGGGTTTTGTCATACATTGTCGACTTGCTGACTACTCGACAAGTCCCTTAAAGGAATCTGGATCACCAAAGGTCCTTGTCGTACTGTCCTCTACTCGATAAGCCTCCCTAAGGCCTTACCGCACACCCAATTGGACCAAAGCACTATGATTAAGAGTAATCCTTTTGTTTGGCAAAGTCTTTAGTGCGGCACAACCTTTGCTTGTGTCTAGAAAAGTCATTGTTCGACTTAGCACTCTTGCATGCACTGTCTTTGGATATCATTTAGTGTTCAGCAGAGTATTGGCATTCGGTCATACACTATGTGGTCCGAACTGCCTTAAGTCTTGTTCGACAGAAGCTCTTTTAAGCTCGGCAAAAGATGTTCGGGCCTCCTTAAGTATTGCTGACTCACTCCCCTATGGTTGCCGACGACCTTTAACAGTCGGAGCACTTGTGAGCGGCTGAATACTTGTCTGCCCATTTGAAATCTTGAATTCATCCACTATTTATCCAAATTCCCTTCGGCCTTTGGGTACGAAAAGACTTGACTGACGCCCTCTTATAACTTGGTACTTCCACTCCGTATCCGAATGCCACAACTAAATCATTTGATACGTCCAGACAGCCTCCTATTTGGTTGTGCGACAAACGACTGTTAGGTCCAGTTAGGGGTTGGGCCAGATGGTTGTTCGATCCAGTTAGTATTTAACTAAGGCCTTTCAGAAAGTATTTATTTATGCTCGGCCAGAATAGCCCAGTGGCTATTCGACAATTTTCCAAGGGATTAGAGAAAAATATTAATCAAATTATATCATATGTACCAGATTTCGGCCTTGGAAACACTTGAAAGGAAGAGGATTAAAGGAAGGAAATCACAATCAATAAGTGAGTCTCTATATGCCTTGGTTACTCAATTTTATGAAAAACATGCTTGATCTCTATTACAAGTACATTTGTTGCTATTGAGCACCCATTGATACTATGTTGTGATTTTAAACAAAATGGATAGGTCTGGGATATTTCCCTTTATGCAATGGATTAGCAATGGAAAAAATGTTTTATATGATTGAATGGCATGTGCAGTGACACGGTGGCTTGTCGTCGGGGGCGTATCTGAAACCGACAGAGTATAGGTAATAAGGTTGGGATCATGCGACTAAATGATCTTTGAGTGATATCACGCCAATATAAATATTATAAGGGTCGCTCCCTACGCCACCAGTACCGTAGATAGATGAGAAAAGCTGATTGAACAATTAATTTTATTCATGCTAGCTGATTGATTATATTTATGCTGAGATATCAAATGGAAACAAGCTATGAGCCGAAGGACCAGGGGTGAAGGCTATAGACTTGAGATATGTATCAGTCCTTGTGTGCCAGAAAAATGATTATTGACATTATTATGGCTATTGAGCCATGGTATTATGTTAAAAATGAGCTTTGAACTGTTGAAATATTATTATCCTTGAAAATAGTAACTCTGACATATTTTAATTCACTCTAGCATAATGCCTATGGATTTTCATACAACCTTTTTAGGTCAAGAGCATGATTAGACAAGTGAGTAGAAGATAGCTACTATTTTGATGTACTCTGTATTTAAAAATTTGACAAGCTGTGTGTAACATCTCATCCCGATAAATCACTCTTTTTGATAAATATCGAACGACAAATGTTACTAAACATCTCAAAAACCACAAAGTCCTCATGTACAAGCTACCAAATCTTACTCAAACACCATAAATTCTATTGTTGAAACATTGAACAAATAAACTCCAAACAAAAAACTAAACGGCAGCGGAAGACTAAAGTACAAACACTGAATCCTCAACACCTTTTTAACTAGACAATAAAAATAACTATACATGACAACTAGAAACTCCTCAAGACTACTATTAAGTAGCCAACAAAGCCCCTGCTATCATCACCAGCTCCAACTGACATCGCTAATACCTCCAAGCCAATTGTAGTGGACTGAACTCAAAGTATCCTCAACCTGGGTTACCAAGCAACAAAAGAAAGACGACAAAACAAGGAAACCCAAGAGTTTGTTAGATATAGAACGTTATACATATAGCTAACAAAACTCAACAATAGAAAAGAAATCTGAAGTAAACCACAAGAACAAAAGAATATAAATCTGAAGTACAACAGCTAGATCCATAGGTTATAATTCGATGCAGAATAACAAACTACCACAAAGTATAATCTGCTGCATAACGACGATATCAATGTAACTGATGAATAGCAACAAGATATAACCGAATATAAACTAATACACAAACACGAACAATCACGAAGTATAATCTGATGTCACGCTAAACCAAATGTCACGTTGTGGATTTTATCAACATTCTGGTTATAATCACACTCTATTGTGTACACACACCACACGATCCGATTATTCCGTTTCGTGCTTAGATAACCATGAAAATAGGTTTTCCACATTATTCATTATTTATATTTACATTCACCATTGACAATTAACATATCCATGCAACCTCACACTAGCCACTACACAATGCCGTCGTTTTACACCTACCTCTTATTCTTTCACATGCATAACTCCAACAATATGACATTCCACACACAAGCTTACAATCGGATAACTCTTTATCTTTATACTCTTATGCATGCAACTTGTTCTTTTCCCCATTTGCACACAAACTCCTTTCTTATATTCACATATATTATTTATGCGTCTTTTCCACATATTTGTTTTGTATGCACAAGCACACATTTTAAACATAGATTTATGCAATTTCGTGTCTTTATAACTTTACCCTTCCCTTCACCACATGGTTCGTACACGCATTCAACTATACACTCCTATAGTTCTAAACACACCTTTACTTCTTAAAGATGTTTATACCCGAAGGCCAATTATGAGTCTCGTGATTCTTCTTTTATTATTCACCTCTAACCACACTTTTCACCATACGACAGGGTCATATAAAGAAATCATGGAATGACCATATTAACACTTTCATGTTCGATGAGGAATGTCCCCCATTACCTCTAGGCGTTTTGCCGATATTTTACCTTCACTAGCTATCTATACCCATTCATGACAATTTGGCCGAAATTTTGTCGACACTGGTCGTCGATATAGATTCATGGCAGTCTTGTCGAAGTTTATGCCCACACTGGCCACCCGAAACATTCATGGCAATTTGTCGATGTTTCTGCCCACACTGGCCACCAGTATCTTTTTGGCTATTGCCAATAATTGCCCACGCTGGCCACCGGTATACCATCATATCACATACACCATCACACATATTTTCTACCATATCACATTGATTACCAGATCACATAATTTCAAATAAATCGCATGAATAACAAGATTCATAAAACTGACTCCCTCGAAATCTATGTCATCAACACACTCATACGTCCTTATCTTTCATTATAGGATTTCCATTATTTCCACACATAGTTTCATTGACACATGCACACTCCCCCCCACACACACACATATACATACAGTCCATAAATTAAGTGACTTCCATTTAAATCCAATTTTGCTCAATTACTTAACAATTATTTACTTGCAAGGAAATACACCTACATTTGCATATATATATATATATATAGAAAACTTCCAGTAAGGACGAGTTCCGTGTGGACTAAAAACGGACCACCTTTCTAAATCGAATTTGAATGATTCGAACCATTCATTATCTTTAAAACGTGTTGATACCCGCGAGAAATAGTAAAAATGACCGGGAAGGGATTCATCTGGACAGTTTTTAACGAAACTGTAATGAACAGTCTGTATAAAACCGGCTCGGATGAAGGTCTTCCCAATCATATTGTTTCACCATTTTTTGCAGGTACCCTAAAAAACACCTTCTAAACACACTGGAACAATCGGCTCGTGAAAATTTGCTCGGGAAGTGGTCCAAAATGGTTGGTCCGTACCTAGTCCAGACCAAACTGGTCCGGACCTGAAGTGCTCTCTCTATATATATATATATAACACCAATGACATATCTACCAAACTCACCGAAATACCATATGAACGACGCCGATACTAACTCCTTGGAATACTGGAAATCCCAATCGAACCACTTGTACCAACTAAAATATTTAGTAACGGTACATTGAACAATACATAACAATCAAGTTGATAATCAAATACCTCATTCCAAAACATGCCCAAAACTAAGATGTTATAACCACATGTACCTACATACAACGTTCCCTTGAAGAATCGAACACCCACCCCATTCTCCTAGGATTATACTAAACGATCCTAGAACAAAAATCCCCAAAATATCACCATCAAACTACTTGCATATACACATAAACACCCTAACACCAACCATAACGGGAATATACAACCTTTCTCCCACACCACAATTAAACAAGACGATATATATAAAAATTCCTAAGAGAAAAATACTTCCACAATGAATATTTACCTTGTATAATGATCCTAACACTTCAAGGATTTCAAAACCGTCTTCGAATCGATTCTAAGTCTCCAGATCTTCAAGAATCAATCTCTCTCTCTCTCTACAACTTCCTCTCACACCTCTCAAGATCTAAAATGCATAATGAAGGCTACAAGAGAACCTCCTAACCCTAATACATGTTTAGAGAGCCTAAGGGTCACTTAGAATAGGTTAAAAATGAATTAGGTGCTCAAAAACCCAAAAATACCCTTAATGATGCACTTCGTCCCGATGAGCCCAAGCTTCATCCGGATGAGACCACCTTGGTCCGGACGACCAAACCCGAGGAAAATCACTTCAAAATCTGCTCTCCTTCATCCGGACGAACCCAATCCTTGTTTGGACGAGCCCGACAGAACCCCAATTGCTAAACAACTTTATTTTTTTACGTTTGTATTTTGACAATAACTTCTTCGCCCAAACTCGGATTTAGTCCATTCAATATGCGTTGTCTTCAAAATTTAATCCTCTACTACTTTCATGAAGAAAATATTTTTATTTTCTGAATATTTCGGAATCGAAATAAGCCTACAAAGTAATCGATACGTTCGAAATAGATTTCTAACATACCAACTTCATATGATGAACTCTCGCCACATCCGAACTTGTCCAAAATGACTTCTATGACACCATACACCTCAATATACATCAACAATGACCATTTCTGAGTCTATCCTAAGATCCTTGAACAAAATCTCAAACACACAATACCTCAACATCAACATCATTCTTAAGGATTTCTATTTTTCCACTCCAATACTAAGGACTTGATGCCAACCTCGAACACCATAAACCTCAATCGAACATGCGAACAAATAAATTCTAAATAGAGAAACACCATGCCACCTATCTGACAATACTTCTCGCATTACAATCAATTATGATTATGTACCCTCTCACCTAGAACTACACATTAAGCATGCTCACATATATGACCAAGACATCATTCTATTAAAATACACACGTAAACATCCTTAATAATCCATTAAAATGAAATTAAATAGAACAGTTGTTACAACTCCCCCCAACTTAAAAGGATTTCGATCCCGAAATCGAAATTCAAAATTTTTTTACCTTTTCCCCGAAGGCACAAAACCATTCCTCTAACGATACACGAAAATCATTTTCCAAACTTTTATTTAAAACACTACTCTCCACCCCGACATCCCAGAGACAATCATGCTTTCCATTTGATTCCCAAGTCTTCCAATCTGAAGGGACAATAGTTAGGTGTCCTTCAAACCAGACCTCGAGGTAATCGCTTGGTATCACACAATTATTCTGGAATCTCGCAACTAACTACTCCTCAAAATCTGAGGATAAAACCTCTAAGTCACATCAATAACAATACTTTCTCCAAAAATAAAACTCGCACCGGAGTATGGATAATCATTTTCAACATCACTATTACAATTAATAGCATGCAAACCACATACATAACGTTTTCTCTTTCATTTATACTATACACAAAATCACCTTTGTTTCATACCTTGGAACATGCATAACACATCATGCTATAGTTGTCATACCATCACATAAAAGCAACACTATACACGTCCCTTTAAAACTTGGTAATAAGTTTGTCGGTAATTCCACTTTACCTTCAACTTTTAAAATTACATCGTCATGATTATTTCTCTTCTCGTTCAATTCACCCGCTATATCGCAAGTATTTTCCCCATGTATTTCATCATCACTTTATCAACAAGCTCAAAATGAGCATTATGCAACCTGTACTCGTGATTTCACACACTTACATAAAGATGAACATATATACAATTTCAATGTAACTCAAAATCATATGAGAGACTAAACATGCACTATAAGGAATTGTCTAACAATCTCACAAAACCTTGTTAACACAACGTACTCATTTGATGCAATTAAATCCCGCATTTAGACCACCTTTTTCACTCACATATTCTTTCATATGCATAACCCCCAACAATATGACATTCTACACACAAGCTTACAATCGGATAACTCTTTATCTTTATACTCGTATGCATGCAACTTATTCTTTTCCTCATTTGCACACAAACCCCTTTCTTATATTCATATATATTATTTATGCGTCTTTTCCACATATTTGTTTTGTATGCACAAGCACACATTTTTAACACACATTTATGCAATTTCGAGTCTTTATAACTTTACCCTTCCCTTCACCACAAGGTTCACACACACTCATTCAACTATACACTCTTATAGTTCTAAACACACCTTTACTTCTTAAAGATGTTTATACCCGAAGGCCAATTATAAGTCTCGTTATTCTTCTTTTATTAATCACCTCTAACCACACTTTTCACCATACGACAGAGTCATATAAAGAAATCATGGAATGACCATATTAACACTTTCATATTCGATGAGGAATGTCCCACAATACCTCTAGGTGTTTTGCCGATATTTTACCTTCACTAGCTATCTATACCTATTCATGACAATTTAGCCGAAATTTTGTCGACGCTGGTCGTCGATATAAATTCATGGCATTCTTGTCGAAGTTTATGCCCACATTGGCCACCCGAAACATTCATGGTAATTTGTCGATGCTTCTTCCCACACTGGCTACCAATATACCTTTTTGGCTATTGTCAATAATTGTACGCTGGCCACCAGTATATCATCATATCACATACACCATCACATAGATTTTCTACCATATCACGTTGATTACCAAATCACATAATTTCAAATAAATCACGTGAATAACAAGATGGGTAAAACTGACTACCCCAAAATCTGTCATCAATACACCTATACGTCCTTATCTTTCACTATAGGATTTCCATTATTTCCACACATACTTTCATTGACACATGCACACTCCCCCCCACACACACACAATACATAAATTAAGTGACTTCTACTTAAATCCAATTTTGCTCAATTACTTAACAATTATTTACTTGCAAGGAAATACATCTAGATTTGCATATATATATAACACCAATGACATATCTACCAAACTCACCATATGAACGACGTCGATAACTCCTTGGAATGCTGAAAATCTCAATCGAACTACATGTACCAACTAAAATATTTAGTAACGGTACATTGAACAATACATAACAATCAAGTTAATAATCAAATACCTCATTCCAAAATATGCCAAAAACTAAGATGCTATAACCACATGTACCCGCATACAACGATCCCTCAAAGAATCGAACACCCACCATTCTCCTAGGATTATACTAAACGATCCTAGAACAAAAATCCCCAAAATATCATCATCAAACTACTTGCACACACATAAACACCCTAACACCAACCATAACGGGGATATACAACATTTCTCCCACACCACGATTAAACAAGATGAGATCTATAAAAATCTCTAAGAGAAAAATACTTCCACAACAAATATTTATCTTGTATAATGATCCTCACGCTTCAAGGATTTCAAAACCATCTTTGAATCGAGTCAAAGCCTCTGAATCTTCAAGAATCAATCTCTCTCTACAACTTCCTCTCACACCTCTTAAGATCTAAAATGCATAATGGAGGCTACAAGAGAACCTCCTAACCCTCATACATGTTTAGAGAGCCTAAGGGCCACTTAGAATAGGTTAAAAATGGATTGGGCACTCAAAAACCCAAAAATACCTTAATGACGCGCACTGGCTAAAACCTTCGCCTCAACGAGCCCAAATTTCATCCGGACGACCCCACCTTCATCCGAATGACCAAACCCGAGAAAAACCACTTCAAAATCTGCTCCCATTTATTCAAACGAACCCAATCCTTGTCCGGACGAACCCGACAGAACCCCAATTGCAAAACAACTTCATTTTTCTGTGTTTGTATTTTGAACATAACTTTTTCGTCCAAACTCGAATTTAGTGCATTCAAATTGCATTGTCTTCAAAATTTAATCCTCTGCCACTTTCATGAAGAAATTATTATTATTTCTAAATACTTCAGAGTCAAAATAGGCCTACGATGCAATCAATACATTGTCGGAATAGATTTTTAACATACCAACTTCATATGACAAACTCTCACCACATCCGAACTTGCCCAAAACAACTTCTATGACACCATACACCTTAATATACATCACCAATGACTTTTTCTAAGTCTATCCTAAGATCCTTGAACAAAACCTCAAACACACAATACTTCAACATCAATATCATTCTTAAGGATTTCTATTTTATCTCACGTCAATACTAAGGTCTCGATGCCAACCTTGAACACCATAAACTTCAATCGAACATGCGAACAAATAAATTCTAAATGAAGCAACATCATGCCATCCCATAATACTTCTCACATTACAATCAATTATGGTTATATACCCTCACCTAGAACTGCACATTGAGCATGCTCACATATATGACCAAAATACCATTCTATTAAAATACATACGTAAACACCTTTAGAATAATTTTAAAAAATAGAATTAAACAGAACAGGTGTTACATTGTGCCTTTGTAAAAGAACTTTGTGATAATGAAATTTTATATTATGTACATCACTCAATATATTTTGTTTACACTTCTACATTTATTTACATTTATTTTGTAATAGAATCTCTTAGCTTGTTTCTTTAAGCCTTTCAAGTCTTATTCGTGGCCGGACATAGCCCATGATATGATTTAAAAAACTTCTCCCATTGTAGGGGGCGGGTCCCACATCTTTGGATATCACACTAAAAATCTGAGTTGTTCAAAAAAAAATTAAAAATATTTTCCCTTACCCTATAAGAAATCAATTCATTCGAATAAGTGTAATGATTTCATCCATTTTCATACAGAAAGTAAGCAGAGAACTTGTAAATAAAAATATGAAAATTCAGATAAAACATTTACAATTGTCAAAATGATCTAATTTTTTACATAATCTTTTAAAACATTTTTAAAAAAATTTGAATGGCTCATTTTGTTGTGTGTTTGTGTAAAACTTCTCCCATTTCATTACTACGGGGAATCAAAGAAGAAATCGAAACAAACTGTTGCATTCCCATTTCAATGAATTCATTACGAACCTATCATCACACCACAATTTCCATCAAGGATGCCAAAAATCTATTCTAATATATAAAGGGGGAGTACATATTTAGTGTTTGACACATTTTGTCATTGTGTCAATTTTTGTTTTTCCAAAATTACCCTACATAATAATCTAAATTCCACTTGATCCTAGTACATATTTGCTTCTAAGTAAAATAACTATTACTTAGAAGCACCAATAACAATAATGCGAGTTCCAAAACATGTGCTTGGATGAATTGAGATGCTGCACTACATGATTCATATGGAACATTTGTTCCCCCTTTATCTACGAACAAATTAATCATATATAAAGAGATGGAGATGTTCTAAGAGGGATGAGCATAACACAACCAGCTTACCAACCCCATCTGCAATCGCCAGAAACTCCGGTAGTCCAGAAATGCTGCTTCAATTCCCAAAGCAGAATCCTATACTTCTCATTTCTGAAATTGCAAGGCATGAATGAGTTTGTTAAAAACAACAATTCCAGGGGGAAAAAAGGTTGTTTGGTTCCTCAACTGATTGGGATTTGTCTTTTTCTGAAATCAAATAATAGTGAAACAAATGAGTTTTATAACAATCAAATCTCCTGCAAAAGCTATACTAACCTCAATAAAGTTAGAATGATTTCCTCTCATTTTTATCATTGCCAAAGCCACCGAAAGTACTAGAACGGGTATCACTAAAGCCACCACTGGGTCTATTTGAGAGAAAATCGCCAAATCCACCAGAGCGACCTGAAACAGAATTACCGAAACCACCACCTGAACGGCCAGACCCATAACCACCTGAGTTCCCTGAACCACTTGAGTTAAATCCACCAAACCCACCTCCTGATCGACCTGAACCAGATGCACCATATCCTGAACGACTGGAACCAGATTCGCCAAAACCACCCATGCGACCAGATGAGGGACCGCCATAGCCACCATAACGACCAAAACCTGATCCACCAAATCGACCCCCGCCAGAACCTCCATAAGAGCTGGAACGGCTAGAACCCATGTCACTGAACATGTTGCTTGCTCCACCCTCAACAGAAATCCTGGGGAGCTGATATTAATATGCAAAATCAGTTGTATATTCCTGATGAAAACAAATGTTCCTCTAGGATTGACAAAAGCTGAAATCACGCACACAGATCCCAACATAAACATTCGTAGAAAACTATAAAGAAAGGGGAAACCGTCTAAGTTAATGCCCATAAATTACCCAAATTGATTATTTACACCAGGTAGCATAGTGCTTCAACTGAGATTTGGACCAGAAGTGATCCAAAAAGAAATTTTGCTACTTCGTATCGGATTAACATCAGTGCAAGAACACGTTCCCAACTTATAAAGAATGTTCAACTCGTAGTTGTAGTGTGCATATGTGAATTGTGAACTTGTATCCATCAGAAACATAAAAGACCAAAAGTGACAGTGTCCATAGTGTTCAATAATTCACAAAAGTGCGTTTTATCGTTTGCAAGTATCTTTATATTCAATCAATTATCATGCATCACACAAAAAGTAGGCCCTCGTAAGTGTCCATAGTGTTCACGGAGTGTCCAAAAGAAAATTGTTGAGACAAATATAGGACATTTTGAATTTGAGTGTCAGACCCCTGTCCGGAGAGTGTTCATTTCTTCCAAGTGCCGGACACTTGTATTGTACGTGACCTC
>NMUG010005703.1:0-12986 GCA_002855965.1 Monotropa hypopitys | reverse complement strand
TTTGGTCAATGTAAGACAGTAAAACATTTGAAACACCACAACCAAACACATGTTCTGTCACTGCAACTAACCAAGTGGACCAAAAAATTCAATGTTGTATGGAACAATTTCTGTGCTAAATAATGTACCAAAAAACCTACTACAAACTTCTGGTGTCAAGTTCGACATAAACAACCCAATCTTGTATCCAGTACCGACCCTGGGCCTAGGCATGCAAGGCTTGGGTCTGCTCACCCCCCACCCCCACCCCCCAAATAGCCCAATTTTTAGGTCCCCCAGTATATACTAAATTATATATGTTAATATAGGACTTTAATTGCCCAATTTTCGAAAAAAGGAGGAGAAGAAAGGGGGAGTGGAGGTGCTGTTGATTTTCCGGAAAAGGCAGAAGATGTTTTCGGGAGAGAAGATAAGAAGACAAGGGCAGGAGGTCCTGAGGATTGCTTTTCCGGTAGAAGAGCTATGCTCTTCCGGAAAAGCTGATATGCTTGTCGCGAGCGCGTCAAATATAATATTTATTCAATGAATTAACACTACGTAGTAGTGGTAAGACAAGGATCGATCCAAGGAAAGTGAAGGATTTCAATCAAGTGAACTTCTATTTTTAACTTAAGTTCTGAAAAGAGTTTGAAGTTTGGTTTTCGAATTTAAATAAGAAAAGAATTAAAATGCAACTAGATTAAGTTCTTTGATTTAAAAGGTACCCTAGGCTTTCGTGTAACTTCTTCACCATATGCTCTAAAATTCAATAAAATCACGGTCTTGGTTGGAACATCTCACATCTAATATATTGCAACTCTATTGGTGTGAGAGATAGATAACTATCTTCGCCGAATAGCATGAACTATCACCGCTAGCACGGTCCGTCTCAATAGTACAACCCGTCTCAATGGCACGGATTGTCTAAGGACATGGCCCGTCTACGATGTATAGTTCATCTTACCCGAACTAAATAGATCTATGAAAAGCATATTGCATGAATCGTAATTGAAGATCAAAACAACAATCACACTATGTAAATCTATTGAAAAACATCCATATAATGATGGAGTAAGTCTTTAACATGCAATCGTTCCAACTCAAAGACAAAAGATAAATCCTAGAATAATAGATCCGAGATTACATCGATTACTCAGAATATGAGAGACTTAGCCAACCATGGCAAGAGCAATAGACATCAAAGAGCAAGAAGGATAAGTTGAAGAATCCATGCAAAAGTTGTCACCCAATGCAAGAGCCTCCAAAATCTCCTAAGTAGGGTTTGTAGCCTCCACAATGATAATCCCAATCAAAGATGGATCCCTAATCCTCTCTAAACCCTTCTATTTATACTTAGTATACATCATAATTCCCTAATTACCCTTAATGAAGGGTAAAGACATCCAAAACTAGCATTAGTCCATTAAAATCCCACACATCAGCTTTTCTTCCACATAGAGGCACTACCGGTTGTGCCCAGAATAGGCGTAACCGGTTGCGGTTATGATTTGTCTCACTTTCTTCCTGCCGAGCGATACCGATTACGATTGGGGGCGTAACCGGTCATGCAAGTCTCTGTCAATTGCTCTTTTCTTGACCTCTGCACGCCTGCAAGTATTGCCCTACTGGTTGCGCCCAAATATCGTGCAACCGGTTACGGGTTGGCAAGATGCTTTCTCTTTGTCTTGCTTGATGTTCTCCAACGCAATCCTTGACACTTCCACTTCACTTCAATCAATGCATTGATCCTCCTCAAGGTCTAGGGTCCCTCCTTAAGCCTTTTCAACTCCCAGAATTTCTAAAGTCATGTAAAATGACTCCATTAGCTCATTTCTACATCATTCCCTGTCAGCCGACTTATTCCAAAACACTACAATTTTATTAGATAATGGCTTTAGGACTAACAATATGTATGGTTAAGACATAGAAATAGGTACGTTACCGTACCTATCACATCCCTCAACTTACAATTTGCTAGTCCCTTAACAAAACAAACAAAAATAAATAAAAGAACAATGAAGCTAAAATATGAACTTGAAGAATGAAAGTGAATAAAAGGCATGGATAGTTCCTTCAAAACCCCGGGTAGCCCCAGTAGGACGAGTGAGATCTCGTGAGGGTTTTTAGCAACGACTACCCATAAAACCTACAATCCTAACAACAATGAAGTGCAACAAATATGTTAACCTGCTCCTAAGGTAATTTCTCGAGTAAAGAACTTTCAATTTACCTCTTAGTCACCCTTCTTGTATTGCATGACCTCCTCCTTCTTCGTTGAACCTTGATTCCAAACCTCTCGGTTGGTCACTCACAAAGAAAACTCATGAGATCTTCGTGTAAGGATCGTAGAACCATCCTCGGAATGCCAAACAAAGGTATTGCAGCTTATATGGTGGCTTAAAGAATTTTTGTATGCTGCATTCAACAAAGTTAGTGGTATGCAATTCACAATAAATGTCTATACAATGCACTACACATGGGATCTCACAAAATCATAAAGGACTTACATAGCTTATAACATAAACAGGGTAGGATACAGTAGACTATAATGATGGCACATATATAAGCATGGTAAACTACCTCAAACCATCATTATCCATATCAAAAAGAAGTCATGTCTATGAGATGACAATAAACAAAACAAACAGCATAAACCCAAAACAAAAATAAGTCAATCATCCTCGGAATGCTCAGATCCGGAGTACTTGCTCTCAGACTCCTCCTTCTCTAGGCTATGCTCTTCTCCATATATCTTACTCTTTATCTCCACCAAGCTATCACTGACCTCCTTCTCCCAAACTAATCTCCTGGCCTTCTCTGTCTCTCTAGCCAACCTCTCCTCATCCATCTTGTTCTACATCCTTTGTAAAGTCTCCAACAACTCACCACTGTCAACAACTGTAGGGGTACAAGATTTGGGCTTCCGGACTACAGGGAGAGGTGGTACTGCTGGCTCCTGTGGCACAGCTGGCTCAGGTGGTATGCTCTAAGAGGCATCTTGAACAGTATGCTCATCAGCTGGTATAGGTGCCTCCTATGGGGGAATCAGATCATCATCTGGTACAGGTGACTCCTCTAGGGCTACATGTCTGTCCCTGTGTACTGCCCTACTCCGCGCAACTGTCTCATATGTGATAGGCCCAAGGGGAGCAGAATCTATGCATCTCTCTATGATGTCCGTAATCTGGAGTCTAAGCACAGTGAAGTAATCAGGTAAGCAAATGGCAAACTGGCAGTAGATCCTGACTGTAGTCTAAAACGAGAGATAGTCTGCCAAATCATCAATCCAAAATCAATCTTTTTCTTCTCCAGAATCTCATAGCACAACTGTACAACATCTTCCTTCGGCACTTTCTCTGATCCTCAAGGATAGATGTTATAATGAACAATTTTGTTCATTATAGCATACTTGGGCTTCAACATGCCTTGAGTAAATCTACCCCTCCTCTGATACATTCCAACATCCAAACAAACAGTCTCTGCCAAAAACAATCTTGTAGATGAAAGATAACCCTCTTTGGGGTATGTGATATCCTCTTCTGCAGGCCTCGTACATCCTATAAAACTAGTAATGAGATCTGGGGTGCATGCGATTAACTTCCCCTTCACCTTGGCCTTCAACATCAATGTATCCCCTTCTTGCGCAACTGTCTGATAAAACGCTCTCACAAATGTAGGGATGTATCCATTTATATCATCAAACCATCTAGTCAATCCGGCCTCACCAAACATTCTGCCACATCATATAGCACAACATCTTCATCTTTGTAATTTGCAGGTCGAACACTTTTAGGCATTAAAATTTTTCTTTCGCAAAGCACTGGACAAACCAAGCAAACATCCTCCCATGTCTTTTCTTTTTTGGAGCTTGCTTCCTCTTTTTGGAGGAAGATGGTTGCTCCTCGGCTGTGGATTCTGCTGCTGGTGGTGCTGTGGGTTTTGCCATGGGCTCTGCAGTGGGTGGTGATGCTATCATCAAAACAAGATCAGTTACCTCATTTTGCGGCTGTGGTGGAGGTGGTTGCTCCATATTCAGGGGCGGCAGTGAATCAAGTAGAGTCTCCATGACTGGCACAGCATTGCTCGGAACCTCCGGAACGGGTTCTTGGATTGGAACTTGTTGCATTTGGGGCTCAGTCTGTATTTCAGATAATTCTGGGGTTGGAGATTGCTGTGAGGACCCTTCTGTAGCCATAGGTTTAGGCCTCCGTCTAAAAGTCCTCAATTTGCAAAGTTTCAGAAACTGACTGCACCTACCGCAACTGGTTGCGCTAGATTTGGGCATAACTGGTTACGTTTTTGAAAAAACCTGTCGAATGCCCAGAAACTTGAATTCCAACTCCATACTACCTCTTATGCCTCCAATTCAATTAAAATCAACTAGAAATCATGCAGCATACCCCACAATTGTCTCCACATGTTCAATTGACCAAACATTAGGGCAAAAAATCACTTACTTGGTTATCTCCCACTCTCGGGTCATCCCTTCTGAACTTCCTGTGGGTTTCGAGGCCGCCTGAGGTAAGGTATGGGTGGGGGATGAGAGGGAGAGATAGATAGATGAGAGACGAGAGGGAGAGGGAGAAGGGTTTGGGGGTTCTGCCATTTCTCGCAAAAATCGCTGAGGGAACTGCTCTGCAACCAGCGGTTATGCTGAGGTTGCAATGAGCAACTATTTATATTTTTTTAATTTTTATTGCAGTGCTACCAGTTGCACTTCTTTTTGGCATAACCGGTTACGCTTGGCCCAGAATTTTCCCCAGATTATGCAGTTTGTTGTACACCCTCTTTGCATATCCCCAACATCTTGATTTTGCCAATTTGAACCACACCTTTCTTAACCCACCTCTTTTTCACACATACACACCTTTCTCAAGTCCAACCTATTCCGAGATACGAGTTTGCGAGATTGATTCACACTTGGATGATTTTCTTTCCCAAATTATGGGGTTCGCCTATGGCTCAATATCAAAGAACGGGTAAAAAATGAAACATAAAAGATGTTATGGCTCAAAGGGGTTACCAGTGTTTATTGAAACGAAAAATTAAAATTTTTGGTGGGTCTAATCAATGAAACAATTCCTAAGATCATTTTTCGCTCAATCCACGTGTAATAAAATGTAAAAGATCATTTACGCTACATGCAAAACCACAAGAATATAAAGTTACCCCACAATGGAAGAATGGTCCAATGGAAATTGATGTGGGGTTTTGAATCGCCATTCCTTGTAAGTCAAGGTGAGATCATGCAAGTATGCAAAGAGTTTCCAATTAGCTTCCTGCAATTTCTCACTCAAAACATTAACAAAAGAGCTCATATTTTACCATTTTCTTGCACTTCAATGCTGAAAATAAAAAAATGAAAGAAAAGAAGGAAAAACGATAGTGTTCCCTATCCCTCAACATGAAAATTGCTCCGTCCTCGGAGTATAAAAAGTAAGCTAAGAGGGATGTAGGGAATGAGAGGAATGAAATGACCTCATCCCTCAACTTGATCCATGCCATGTCTCCAAGCGGTGATGCTAGGAGACAATCACTGTAGAAGAGAGAAGAGGATGAAAGAATTAACGCGTACCTTTGCGAGAGGCATGTCAACCTCCCTAGACTTCGACCAAGGATAAAGTTTGTATCCACTGGTCCTTCACACGGACAAAATGAGTAATACTTTTCTCCACGATTTGCTCACTTCATACATGTATTAGAGAAGAAATTGTCCAAAATTTCTGGGTAGGTTGGTACACGGGAGGTTAGCTCTCTAAGATTGGACTTTGTGACTAAACCTTGAGAGCCTCCAATCCCTTTTCCCTTCCATCTATACTTTTACCGGGGTAATTCCAGATAATACATCACCAAGGATAGCTAGGCGGGTGACTATACTAGACCGGCAACCATGACCATTCGAGCACGGTCTACACTGAAGGTATCTCAACCTTTATGGATTGATAGTCTCCTAGACTCTATTAAGTTTTATTCTTTATAAATAGGATCCAATAAGGAAATTTCCTCCACGGTGGTCCTGTCTTTTATTTATTCATGGACCCCTTCAACATACGGCTTTAGGCATTGGCCATTCACAGTAAAAACATTGCCCAGCCGTGGGTCTGTAATTTCTATGGCCCCGTGGTGGAAGACACGAACTATGACATAAGGGCCATTCCACCTTGACCTCAATTTGCCCAGAAAGAGTCTCAATCGTGAACTAAAGAGTCATACTTTCATTCCCGGCGTAAAGGATTTTTTATTGATATGTTTGTCATGAAACGCTTTCATTCGATCCTTATAAATTCGTGAACTATCATATGCATCATTCCTCAATTCCTCTAACTCGGACATTTAGAGCTTTCTATTTAGTCCAGCAGCTGTGATATCAAAATTAAGCTGTTTTATGGCCCACATGGCCATATTCTCAAGCTCCACTGGTAAATTACAAGCCTACCCCAAAACCAAATGGCAGGGGGACATGCCAATGGGTGTCTTGTAGGCCGTACGGTAGGCCCAAAGTGTATCTTCTAAGCGAAATGACCAATCTTTTCTATCAGACCTCACCGTTTTTTCCATTATTCTTTTGATTTCCCTGTTTGACACCTCTACCTGGCCATTTGTCTGCGAGTGATATAGTGTTTCCACCTTGTGAGTGATGGAGTAAAGCCAGACAAGAGCCGCAAAATATTTGTTGAGAAAGTGGGTGCCCTCATCACTAATAATCCCTCTCGGATAGCCAAATCGTGTAAAAATGTTTGCTTGCAAGAACTTGATGACCACTTTGTGGTCATTAGTCCTCGTGGCCACCGCTTCGACCCACTTGGACATATAGTCCACTGCCACTAAAATGTACTTATTCCTGTGTGAGCACGGAAACGGTCCCATGAAGTCAATGCCCCAAATATCAAATATTTTGACAATAAGAATTGGGGACAATGATAGTATATCGCGGTGCGACATATTTCCGGTGTTCTGGCACCGAAGGCATGCCTTACAGAATTCGTAGTCATCCTTAAACAGAGTGGGCTAGTAAAAACCGCTTTGCAAGACCTTCGCCGCAGTTTTCTTTCCACTGAAGTGTCACCCACACTCAAGAGAGTGCCAAAAAGTAAGAATAGTGTGGAATTCATTCTCGAGGACACATCTCCTCACTATCTAATCCGAGAAAAACTTGAATAGCTCTGGATCTTCCAAAAAATAGTGCCTCACTTGCACAAAGAATCGGTCCTTGTCAGCCTTGGACCATATCGATGGAAGCATGCCTATAGCAAGGTAATTCACGATGTGAGTATACCATGGAGATTGCACTTGGCTCACCATAAAAAGTTTCTCGTCGGGGAATGAGTCTTTCAAAGGCGAGGTGGCACAAGTGTTCTCCACCATAATCCTTGATAGGTGGTTGGCCACGGAGTTTTCAGAACCTTTCTTATCATGAATCTCAATATCAAACTCCTATAGCAACAAGATCCACCTAATCAATCGCGATTTACTCTCCTTTTCTCCAATAAATACTGCAAAGCGGCATGATCGGTATAAACAATGATGTTTGAGCCTACGAGGTAGGACTGGAATTTTTCAAGTGTGAATACAACTGCAAGTAATTCCTTCTCGGTGGTAGTATAGTTTAGCTGAGCGTCCGAGAGGGTCTTACTTGCATAGTAAATCGCATGGGGTACACGGTCAACCCGTTGGCCAAGGACAGCCCTGACTGCATAGTTAGAGGCATCACACATGATCTAAAAGGTAGAGACCAATCTGGTGACCGGATGATAGGAGCGGTGGAAAGCATACCCCGAAGGGTTTCAAAATCCTAAATACAAGCAGAATCAAACACGAACGGTACATCTTTAGCAAGTAAATCGCATAGAGGTTTGGAAATCTTAGAGAAATCCTTGATCAACCATTGGTAGAATCCTGTGTGTCCCAGAAAAGAGTGGACGTGCTTGACAGCGGAGGGGGGAGGAAGTTTTGCAATGAGATCCACCTTTGCGTGGTCAACTTCAATCCCTATCTTTGACACTATGTGTCCGAGCACTATCCCTTCTTGAACTATAAAATGGCTCTTTTCCCAGCTCAAGACAAGGTTGGTCTCCATACATCGTTTAAGCACACAACGCAGATTTTGGAGACAACCCTCAAGAGTCCCCAAAGACGAAAAAATCGTCCATGAAGACTATCAAAAACTTTTCCACCATGTCTGAGAATATCGCCATCATACACCGCTGAAAGGTCGCAGGTGCATTGCACAAGCCGAAAGGCATGCGCCGATAAGCAAATGTATCGTAGGGATAGGTGAAAGTTGTCTTTTCCTGATCTATTAGGTCGACAGCCACTTGGTTGTACCTGGAATATCCATCCAAGAAGAAATAATAGCTCTGGCCTGCCAACCTCTCCATGATCTGATCGATAAACGGAAGGGGAAAATGATCTTTCTTGGTCATGGAGTTTAGCTTGCGGTAATCAATATAGACATGTCATCTGCTGGTTTGGCGGGTAGGCACAAGCTTTCCCTTCGCATTCTCGATGACAGTGATACCCAACGTTTTGGGTACCACTTGAGTGGGACTCACCCACTGACTATATGCGATAGGGTAAATGATACCCGCATCGAGGAGTTTCACAACCTCCTTCATGACGACCTCCTTCATAATTAGATTCAACCTCTTCTACATTTCCCTCGAAGGTTTGGTATTTTCTTCGCAATGAATGCGATGCATGCAGATGGAGGGATCAATTCCCTTCAAGTCGGCCACCGACCACCCAATTGCCATCTTATGCTCTTTGAGCACATCAATTAGTTGACCCTCTTGTAAGACAGAGAGGTCTGAAGCAATAATCACTGGCAAGATGTCATGTGGCCCTAAAAAGACATATTTGAGTGAAGCCGGTAAAGGCTTCAACTCAAGCGTTGGAGCTTTCTCAATGGATGGTGGAGTAGGAGTGGAAGATAATGCTGGTAGCGGCTCAAACGAGGGAGACAAAGCAAGTACATCCACCGGAGGTGTAAAGTCAATCAAATAGCTAACCTCTGTGATGGAGTTGTCAAGATCAAATTCCTCGTAGCTGAAATGAGAGAGGCACGCTTCCAATGAGTCATTGGCTAATATGTATGGCAAGGCATCTTCCACTATCTCATAGATAACATCAACAGCCAAGCATTCATGCTCGACTTGAGGTTGGTGGGAAGAGTTATACATAATTAAGCTCGTTTTCATATTTCCGAATGACACCTCCATCACCCCACTCCTCATGGCAATATTAGCATTAGCCGTGGCCAAAAATGGTCTCCCCAGAATGACCAGGGTTTGAACCTTCAGGCTCAAAGGATGGACTGGTTCCATGTCAAGTACTAGAAAATCCACCGGATAGTAGAAATTATGTACTTTGACTAGGACGTCCTCTAACATTCCCCTTGGAGCCTTCATAGAACGGTCGGCCATCTGAAGTGTGACCGTCGTGGGCTTCAATTCCCTAAGCCCTAGTTCCTCATACACCGAGTATGGAAGCAAGTTGACACTAGCTCCCAAATCTAGAAGTGCCTTGCTAATTATTTGTGAACCAATGATGCAGGATATTGTGGTCACTCCTGGATCTGGCAGCTTAGGTGCCATGTTCGCCTGAAGAATGGCACTAACTTGGTGCAGAACGGGGATTGGTTCCAAAACTTTGGCTCGCGCCTTATTTTTATGAATGCATAAGTCCTTGAGGAACTTAGCATATGAAAGAACTTGCTGGACATCGTCGAGAAATGGTAGATTGATTTTTACTTGCTTGAACACCTCCATAATGCTATCAATGGGGGCTCCCTTGTTGCAGAAGGATGAAGGTGCATCAAGACAAGCGGGGAATGGTGCTTTGGGAATATATGAATGGACTAAGGATGAGTCCTTTGTCAATGAAGTTTGAGTTGCAATGTAATACCCGTTCCGTAATATAGATTATCTTCATAATAATTATAAAAATGATAGAATGTGGAGTGAGAATTGAGAATTGAGGAGGTTTTTAAGGGGTATTTACATATATTTTTATATAAATATACAATTATATTAATGCCTAATTATACAAAATAAAAGTGTAAGGAGGAAGGGATGGAAACAAAGGCAATAACCAATTAAATAAAGGGGCAAATGGGTAAACTAACCTAAAAATCTGACCTAAGGGTTTCAATAGGGTCATTCTTTCATTTGGTAAGTGTGGAGAAGGAGGCTAGAGAGAGAAGGGAGAAAGAGGCAAGAAAGAAGGGAGGAATCGAAGGTTTGGGAAGAGGAATTGGAAGAAGATTTCTTCTTAAACCTTGTTCTAGAGGTAAGCATGATTCCATTGATGTACATATTGTGGTTCTATTGCTTGAGAGTTTGCCTAGATCGATTTTCTTTAGATTAATTTCGTTTTTGGTCAAAACCCAAACTTTTGATCTTTGAAAGTGGAAATCTAGAGTGTTTTGATGCTGTTTGAGGCCACCATTTGAGTATGTTTGACACATAGATGTTTAGAACACTTTAGTGTAGTCAATTTTTGAGTTTTGGGGCAAAACGATTGAGGTTGGGATGATTGGAGAAGAAGAGTCCGAGAAATATTTTTTTCTGGAAAATCAAATTTTGAAGAAGGGGTAATGGTCCCCGTTAAGCAGTAAAGATGGGAAAAAGCAGGGGTACCAGTCCCTTGAATAGGCGGGGACCGGTGCCCATAATGAAGATTGGCTGGAACTATTGGGGGTACCGGACCCCCGTAAAGGCGGGTACCGGTCCCCGCAGGGCAGAAAGGTGGAAGAAGGGACGGGTACCGGTCCCCCAAAAAGGCGGGTACCGGTCCGCGCTGGAGGTTTTTGGGCAGTTTTTGAGTAATATTTCGGGATGTTCGAAGATGGTCTCGGGTCGTGTTTGGTTGGTATTAGAGGTTATTTAAAGACTCTAATAAGTTGATAAAAGACAGTTATTCTTACAATTCATGATTTCATATCTCCATTTCATGTTTCTTCTTCATCGTGGACTGAGATTGTGATTGTTTTGACAGGGACACTTGAGAAAGGCGGTGAGGCCTCGCTCAAGGGCAAGGAGAAGATCTGAGCAGCGGTATTTGGTGAGTGTATGGATTCGGTATATTGAAAGTACTTTGCATGTCTTTCAAAGTACATGTTCTTCTTAGTTTAATTGTTGAAGGCTTTTATGCATGTTTCTATGCTATATGGGATAAATGATGGATATATGCCTTTATGGCCACTAGGAGGGGTGGACACCCCTTATTACTCTACAAGTCGAGGTCAATTCTGCGGGTTGACGCCTTGTAAGTATATGTCGAGGTTGTGGCTGCGGTACAATGGCATATCATCAATGGGTCGAGGTCAATACTGCGGGTTGACGGCCCATTGATCTTGGGAGCTGCGGTTCCAAATTAATTTAAAAGAGAAATGTTAAAATGGTTTGAATAAGAAAAATAGGTTACGGCCATATACGTATGTAAAAACATGGGATGCATGGGATTGGGAGTATGTGTTTTAAGGGGTTGGACCCTCGTTTCTTGCAAAGTTTAATTCATTGCATGTTTTCATAAAACTCTTGCAATTGTGAAATCTATATATCGTATCCACACTCTGGTTTCCTTATGTTTTCTTAAATACTTGGAAACTAGGTCTTGGATCTAGCGGTCCACTACTTAGCTTGGAGAGAGATGATTGAAGAATTGTAGCTTTGGATGGATGACCTTGAGGCTTAGCTTAAAGGAGCGACTTGGCTTGTATGACGAGATGATTTGTTGTAGAAGAGCCATTTTCCATGGCGATTGTACTTTCACTTTCTTTTAGTACTCGTTCCTTAGAAGTAAGATCTGGCATTGTGATTTTGATGGTAGAAAACTATGTCATTGGGATTTCTATATTTACGCTTGATGTTAGTTATTGCTTCTTTAAACTTATTGACTTTTGGAATCAATGTTAAGAAAATTTTTATTTTTGCGCATAATTTGGATGAGAGTTTTGGTAAGGGATGTTACAACTTGGTATCAGAGCTTAGATTATAAGATTTCGTGTAAGGGACCTTGTGTGAGAGATCTTGTGGTACTTGAGGTATGAGATTGAGAAATGTGATGTGATTGGTTGAAGTAGTATTTTGGGACTATTGTGTGTGTCTTTGACACCTATAAGACTTGCCTCGAAATTTAATTAGAAGGACGCTTGATCAACATTCCCTTCTAGTGTGAAGTCTTGGAGAGTCGAATAGAAAGCACAATATAACAAAATGCTAGGAGATGGTGTTAGTGGTAAGGAAGCTAGTAGTGGACCTTAGGATGTCAAGTCATGCACGTAACTACTTGAGGTGTGTATCTAACGTGTGCGTATTTGGCATCTAACCTTTGTTTCCACCATGGTTGTTTCTTGTGTTGTGATTTACAAGAAGGCAATGGAACATAACGATCAAGTTCAGGAAGAGGAGGCTAGTGTAAATGGAGGAAATCCTAGGGAGGGTGTTCCAACGGTGATACCGGAAGATGTGAGAATGATGGCGGCCATAGATTTACTAGCTGAAAATCAAAATGAGTTTATGCAATGGAGAAATGAAAGGAATGCAGAGAGAGGTACGAATACTGGACTATTAGAAAGGTTTAAGAAACTTTGTACAACTGTGTTTGAGGGATCAAATGACCCTAAGGTTGCGGATGATTGGCTAAAGGAGGTGGAATTAGTGTTGGATACAATGGGAGTTGTAGGGGATCAAAGGGTGGTTTTGGCCACTTTTCTTTTTAAAGGAGAGACTAGAGATTGGTGGAATTCTGTTAAGAGGGCCGAGGGAGTACCGACACTTGGAGTTGAGCCGGGTGCTCCAAGAGCGATTACTTGGGATAGATTTATTCAAGTGTTTAATGAACAGTTCTATCCTGAAAGTTTCAAATACGAGTAAGAGATGGCCTTCACTAACCTAAGGCAAGGGAATATGTCAATATCAGAGTATGAAGCGAGGTTCACTGAGTTGTCTAAGTATGCACCGGATATGGTAAATACAGAGGAGAAGCGATGTAAAAGGTTAAGAATG
>NMUG010005702.1:0-12985 GCA_002855965.1 Monotropa hypopitys | reverse complement strand
CGAAACTTGTCCAATGCATATACGACCGCCAAGAGTTCTTTTTCGGTAGTTGTGTAATTCACTTGGGCGTCGTTCAACGTTTTGCTTGCATAATAAATTACACATGGACCGCTCTCTCTTCGCTACCCCAAAACAGCCCCTATCGCGAAGTCACTCGCGTCGCACATGAGTTCGAAGGGTAAAGACCAATCGGGGGGTTGAACAATCGGGGGAGTGGTAAGAGTAGATTTCAAAAACTCAAATGCCTTAGTGAACTCGTTTGTCCACACAAATGGGACATCTTTAGCGAGCAAGGCACACAATGGCTTGGTGATGGTGCTAAATTTTTTGTTGAAATGCCGGTAGAAACCGGCGTTCCCCAAAAAAGAACGCACATCCTTAACACTTTTTGGTATGGGCAAGTTGGAAATGAGAGAGACCTTTGCTTTGTCTACTTCAATGCCTTGGGAGGAAACAATATGACCGAGGACAATGCCTTCGGTGACCATAAACTGACATTTCTCCCAACTGAGGACTAAATTCTTCTTTTTGCACTGTTCAAGCACAAGATCGAGATTCACAAGACATGACTCAAAAGAGTCCCCCAAAACAGAAAAGTCATCCATAAAAATTTTAACAATACGCTCTACCATATCTGAAAAAATTCCCAACATGCACCTTGAAAATGTCCCGGGTGCATTACACAACCCGAACGGTATACGCCGAAAAGCAAAGGTGCCGAAGGGACACGTGAACGTTGTTTTTTCTTGGTCTTCGAGTGAGACCTGAATCTGATTATATCCCGAGTAACCGTCGAGAAAATAGTAGAAAGAATGCCCCGCTACCCTCTCCAAGATTTAGTCAATGAATGGGAGAGGGAATTGGTCTTTCCGGGTGCATGAATTTAGCTTTCGATAATCGATACACACGCGCTGACCGGTGGCAATACGTGTGGGTACAAGCTCACCCTCATCATTAGGCACAACGGTAATACCGGATTTTTTGGTACTACTTGGGCGGGGCTCACCCATTTTGTAATACCCATTCCATATTATAGATTATTTTTATAATAATTCTAAAAATATTAGAATGTGAAGTGGAGTGAAGGAAGTTGTATAAGGGTATTTAGGTATTTTTATAAATACGTAAATGTATATAATGCCTTATTTATGAAAATAAGGAAGGAGGGTGGCAATTAAGGGTAAATAGGAGAGTTAGTAGAGGAGTAAATGGGTCTTTTACCCTAAAAACCTGATTTGGGATTATAGGTGGAAGAATTTGGATCAAACACATCATATGTGTTGTTCTTGAGAGAAAGAAGGAGAGAGCTCTTTAGAGAGAGAAGATGAAGGAAGATCAAGAAGGGGTTCGTTGCCTAGAGAGTTATTCTACACATGGATCAAACATCATGTAAGTATCACTCTCCTTTAATCTTGTAATCAAATTCATAGAATCGAAGCCAAAATCTAGGTTTTTGTGATTTTAAGATTTTGGGGTGTTCTTGAGGAAAACCTTCGATTAGAGGCTTTGTAATGGTTTGTTGGTCATGAAATCGAAGTATGTTGGTGATAAGGATGTTTAGAACACTTTAGTATAAATGATTTTTGAGTTTTGGGGCAAAAAGATCGAGTTTAGGGAGGTTGAAGACGAAGTGGTTCGTCAAAACATTTTCTGGAAATTTCCTCCTGAAGGGTCTCGACCGGTCGTGGTTTTGAGGAGACCGGTCGTGGCATGTCAGAGAGGTCTCGACTAGTCGTGGTTTTGAGGAGACCGGTCGTGGCAGGTTAGAGGGGTCTCGACCGGTCGCGGTTTTGGGGAGACCGGTCGTGGTTCGTTAAATTCTGAAAATGTTTAAGAAAAGTTTTAAAATGTTGTGAGAGGGCATGGGGGGTCCGATTAAAAACTATAATCATTTTTTAAAGATGGTTATCGATTCAGTTGATTCAATTTAATACTTCATTATTTTATTGTCAAAACTATAATTTATGTGGACTGAAATTTGTAATTGTTTTGACAGGGATGTTTGAGGAAGGCATTGAGGTCTTACTCAAGGGCAAGGAAAGGGTTTGAACCAGGCAAGGAAAAATGTTTGAACAACGGCTCTGGTGAGTATAAGGATGTAGTATCTTTAATTGTACGTTCGCACTGTTGTTTAGTTAACTGTTTAATATGACATGAGAAGTTATCGGTATAGTTTGATGTGTTGAACATAAAGCATGATGAGATTGACATGCATGGACATAATGCATGATGAGATTGACATGCATGAACATAATGCATGATGAGATTGATATGCATGAACATGAATGCATGAAAGTGATGGTATGATGTATTGATATGCATACACATATATGCATGAGTTGTGATGAGGATCATAATATGCACGTATAAATATATTATGCATGCCTCCGTGGGACGGGTGGCGATTGTTGGCAACCAATGTAAGTCCAACGGTACGTGGGACGTACACCAAGTGTTGTTGCGCGGGGCGCTTGAACTACTACCCATAGTAGTAGCGGTTTTAGAGCATGGGATGCTAAATTTATTTGAAAAATGGCTTGGGCCGGTATATGTAAAGTATCATACATGAGATGCATTATTGGAATGAAAGTCATAACTGCTCATAATTCATGATTTACTGTCACTAATATTAGTTGCGTTCTGGAAGTTAAAGATATTATATTCACACTCTGTTTCCTTGTCTTTGACTTGGAAATAGGTTCAGGGTTAGCGGTCCACTACAAGGCTGAAGTTATAGACGCTTAAATGAGATTGATGAGCTAGTGTCACCCAGTGAAGAAGTCTTGGTGCTTGTGGCTGATTTTAGCACTGTTGGTAGACTCTTGTTGTCTTTTGTTTCCATAGTCTTGTATTAGGATTTTTGTGGTAGCTTAGCTGTTACCATTGTTATTCTTTCCTCGGAGCATTTTGAGTAATTGTAGTACTTGTTGAGATTATGTTTGAATTTCCGTATGTCCCTTTTTATTTAATGTTGGCAAATATTACTTGGGGTTCTTATTCAGCAAAGAAGTTTACCAAAATTTTTAATTTTTGTGTAATTTGGAGTTTGGGATGTTACAACTTGGTATCAGAGCTTAGGTTGGTAGGTCCGAGTTAGGGGACCGCGAGATTGAATGCAAATTGTGCTTGAGGTATGAGTTTGAGGTAAGTGTTGGGAGTTTGGATATTAGTATTTTGTGACTATTATGTGTGTCTTTGACACCCATTGGACTTGACTTGAAATCCGATTGGAAGAACGCCTGATCAACGTACTCTTCCAATGGGAAGTCTTGAAAAGTTAAGTGGAAAAGCATAGTACAACAAAATGCTAAGGTTGGGTGGCTAAGTAGTGGACCATAGGATGTCGAGTCACACTTTGAGTCATTGAGGTGTGTTGACTAACGCGTGCGTTTTATATCTGACACTTGTTTCCACCATGTTTCTTGTCTAAGTGTGTGGCAGGAAATGAAGATTGTGCAATAATCGGACAGTGTAGGGAATCAGTTAGTTAAAGAAGATGGGGATTGCTTGATTTCAATAAGGAACTCTAAGGATGGAGAGCTAAGTGACGTAGGCAAATGGCAGAAAAACAGGTTGGTTTGACTTTAAAATTTTAAAGTTTGATTTTGAAAGTTAGGGCAAGTAGTAACGCCTAGTGGATGGGTGGATTGGGAATGGTTATAGAATGAATTGTTGACGTTTTGAAGATAAATTGGGGAGTAAAGAGGTGAGAATAACATTTTATGTTTGGGAGTGAAATATTTTAATTTTGAAATGATATTTGAGGTCGGGATCGGCATACTTAACAGAGGCAATATCAATTGTGTTTAAGGTGATTTCTTGGGGAAAAGTTGGTTAAGAGTTTTAATGATGGTTCTTCTCAGAACATGATAGACTTGTGCTAGATGAAGTGGTTGTACACTAAGGCAAATGGGAATGAGAGTGACAAATTTTGATGTAGGGATTGAGGTTGTACCCAAATATGCTAGAGTGGGTGAATCAAAGAGGACGAAGAGTTTGAAAATTTGGGATGGTTTGATGTCGAAAGGGGGCAGTTCATTTGGATTCTTTTATAGAGTGAAATTTGGTGTACTCGGTGATTGTGAATTGAAGGGCTAAGAGGAAACTTGTGGAATTGGAAGAGTAACATAGTGGTCTTGAAATAAGCCAGTTGAATTTGGGAACCAAACATATTGGGATGTAGTAGTGTAAAATGTGTTGGGAGTTGAGTTATGAAAGTTTGGGTGGTGAGAATGATGGTGCTAAACCACATAATGAAGAGAGGAAGTAAAGTGGGGAAAATTGGGTGATGACTAATGATCAGTGAGTAATGTAGTGTTCATCGAGATGTGTTCAGTGAATCCTTGGGTTAAGAATTGTGTTCTCAAAATCAATGAAGTGGTATATCCTATTGTGGTGAGGAAAGATATATAATGACTTGGTGTTTAAAGGTGTCGGGTGGAAATCAAAGAGGAGCGTGGGAATATGAAAATGGTAATGTGGATGGGAGAAAAGAAAGAGTTGGGTTTTAGACAACAATTGGGTGCGAGAGACTCAATGGTTCTTAAGGGATGTAGCGATTGTGGAGTCTCTTGTTATGGGGGCGAGCATGTTCTAAGGAAGTCGCAATGGTTCAAATGTTCGAGTGCAACTAGTATGGATGCCAAGCAGTCAATATTCACAGCAACAGAGTTGGCTTCCAGCATCAATTGCAGAGTTGTGACGAGTGGTGCAGGCAAAAGTGCAAGAGGTATATATTTACTGTTTTTCAACAATTGGTACTTGATAATGAATCACATTGTTATGTACTCACTATGATGATAATATGATGGTTGAACGAAAGCATGTATGTCATGCTAAGCAACCTAGTGACCTGTGGATTGGAAATGGTGTGGAATGGTAGTACATGTGTACTAATGATAAGTCCATAGTTGGACAGATGATAGAAATTTAACTGTGTGTGCAGAAAATTGTTAATGTGGCTTACACAAAAATTTTAATAAGCCTTAGAGTCAAATTATTTCGAGGTGGATGAAAAGTTGTCGAGAAGGGAATGTGAGTGATATCTTGAGGATGTCCTTGTGATGAGAGAGTTGGGTGAGTAGAGTCCGTGTGGATAGTCTATATTCCTTGGGATTGTGACCTCGATAAAAACCTTAGTGTATTATCGACTTGGAAAGAGTATGAGTATTATTTGAGTATTGGATTGTTGGAAATTGAGAGGGAAGAGGTTGTTTTAATAAATTGCAAGTGAAATTTCTGGTAGTGTCGAGCGATACTTTGAGTTGACCTATCCTTTTTAGAAGTATTGGCGTAAACCGGAGTAGAAATTGGTACATAAGAGGTTGATATGTGTCCACCAACATAAATTCTTGGGTTGGCAGATTGATATTAGAAGATTATCAAGACCCTTTCGGTCGAGTTATATAGTTGTATGGTTCAGCTAAGTGGCATAAGATTTGAGTCACTAAGGAAAGGATGAGAATGATCTTAAGCAGTTAAAGAAAAGGATTGATGACTATAGTGGGGTTGAAATAGTGATAAGAGGAACTATTGACTGAGGGAAATTCTAGTGATTTCCGATTAGAAAAGTAGTGGCAAGTGAGATTGATTGTTGTTAAGTCTGAGTTAGACAAACTTCGAGAGTAATGGAAAATGGATGTTAAGTCACTTGGAGCAATTAACATTGTATAAACTAGACTCACTGGGATTGTAGTCCGTTGGCTAAGCAAAAGAGGTCTTAGTTGGAATGAATATCAAGAGGAAGTTGTCAATTTTTTTGTTGGTGTTGAGTTTAATCTTGGTAACTAAGATGGTGAATTCTTATTGTTGAGACTAGTGCAATTGTGTCGAGAGATGTTGGATTAAGAAGGGAAAGAATGGAAGTCGTGGTTAAGTATTTTATGCGGTTAGAGATGTTGAGATTGAGGATATGAAATCTGGAGGGTAAGGTTGATATGTCTAAACGTTTGATTAGATTTGGAAGACTATATCCTAGGATATTCGTGGTGCGTTGCCCGATGTTTAAGGATAATTTTGATTTGTGGTTGAGATGTTGTGGATTGTTAGTCAGAGTTGGTATATTCCATTTAATGAGAAATTGGAATGACTTTGATGGTTAGTTAAATGGCGGAAAAGTATGTGTGCACTTAGTGGCACTTGGGAATAGAGCTAGGAAAGGTGATATACAAGTTATGTGAAAATTTGAGAGTAAGGTTTGTAGGTGGTTTGCAACTTCGAAGTTGATAAGAGTTGCACCTGTAAAATTGTGGTCTATGGTAGAGAGTTATTCGAATGTTGGAGGATTTTGTGAGAATGCACGAAAGTGTTGTTCAAATCTAGAGATGATTGACTTTTGTGAGGAAAAGTGTGGGAAATAGTAGCATCAACGTAATTTCAAGGTAGTTCTTTTGGGAAATTTTGTGGAAGAAGGTGTTTACTCATCATGGGATTAGAAAAGTGTGTCAATAGGTGATGATAACTTCGGATTTGGGTCGATATCACATAGGTACCAAGCTAGTTTGGAGGGTGTTGATGTTGTGTAACAGTCTCTAAGGAAGTTGTTCCTATAAAAATTGTTATGAGTTTGATTTGGGATTCGGAACAAACGTTCTTGTGGTAACTCTTTGGTAAGTCTTGTTGTTGGTAAGGAGAAAGAAAGTTGTGTCTAGCATTGTCATTCAAATCGTGTTGATGTGATTGGAGTGTGGTAGAGACCATAGAGGTGGGAATTGTTAACTGATAAGAATTGAGTCCATCATGGTTACCGAAAGAGAGGTTACATAAGAGAGTAATAGTAACTCCTTAGTGTGAAATGAGGAGAAATTCATGATAGTGTGGCAGAAGCATGTGTTCCTTGATTCAGATTTTGGAAATATACGAGACTAGTGTGAAATTTTTCATCCTCGTGAATTAGGTACATGTTCTTGTGTTCTCTTTTGAGGACAGGCACATCCTAGAATGAGAGTTGTGGCATTGAGGTTGTAAGCAAATGGCCTGTGTTTTGGGGCACAAATGGTGGTTAGATATGCATTGAGTGTGAACTTTCAAAGAATGGAAATTCCAAGTATCAAAAATCGGTGATTAATTTTTGAAGGAAGAAGAGAGTAGGATATTATTTATCAATAAAGCTCTTGGAGTGAGGGTATCCCTTGGTGCAATACTAAAGGTAGCTATAATTTTGATTAAGGAAGACAATCCTTTTTTAGGGAATGCTGAGAGATTGAGAATATGTTGGAGGTTCCAAGCAATGTCTTTGGAAGTAAGCTAGTAGCCGTTTAGAGATTTGGGAGTGGTATTGGATTTGTGATCTAAATTTCGAGGACGAAATTTCCTAAGAGGGGGAGAGTTGTAATACCCGTTCCATATTATAGATTATTTTTATAATAATTCTAAAAATGTTAGAATATGAAGTGGAGTGAAAGAAGTTGTATAAGGGTATTTAGGTATTTTTATAAATACGTAAATATATATAATGCCTTATTTATAAAAATAAGGAAGGAGGGTGACAATTAAGGGTAAATAGGAGAGTTAGTAGAGGGGTAAATGAGTCTTTTACCCTAAAAACCTGATTTGGGATTATAGGTGGAAGAATTTGGATCAAACACATCATATGTGTTGTTCTTGAGAGAAAGAAGGAGAGAGCTCTTTAGAGAGAGAAGATGAAGGAAGATCAAGAAGAGGTTCGTTGCCTAGAGAGTTATTCTACACATGGATCAAACATCATGTAAGCATCACTCTCCTTTAATCTTGTAATCAAATTCATAGAATCGAAGCCAAGATCTAGGTTTTTGTGATTTTAAGATTTTGAGGTGTTCTTGAGGAAAACCTTCGATTAGAGGCTTTGTAATGGTTTGTTGGTCATGAAATCGAAGTATGTTGGTGATAAGGATGTTTAGAACACTTTAGCATAAATGATTTTTGAGTTTTGGGGCAAAAAGATCGAGTTTAGGGAGGTTGAAGACGAAGTGGTTCGTCAAAACATTTTCTAGAAATTTCCTCCTGAAGGGTCTCGACCGGTCGTGGTTTTGAGGAGACCGGTCGTGGCATGTCAGAGAGGTCTCGACCGGTCGTGGTTTTGAGGAGACCAGTCGTGGCAGGTTAGAGGGGTCTCGACCGGTCGCGGTTTTGGGGAGACCGGTCGTGGTTCGTTAAATTCTGAAAATATTTAAGAAAAGATTTAAAATGTTGTGAGAGGGCATGGGGGGTCCGATTAAAGACTCTAATCATTGTTTAAAGATGGTTATCGATTCAGTTGATTCAATTTAATACTTCATTATTTTATTGTCAAAACTATAATTCATATGGACTGAAATTTGTAATTGTTTTGACAGGGATGTTTGAGGAAGGAATTGAGGCCTTACCCAAGGGCAAGGAAAGGGTTTGAACCAGGCAAGGAAAAATGTTTGAACAACGGCTTTGGTGAGTGTAAGGATGTAGTATCTTTAATTGTACATTCGCTCTATTGTTTAGTTAACTGTTTAATATGACATGAGAAGTTATCGGTATAGTTTGATGTGTTGAACATAATGAATGATGAGATTGACATGCATGGACATAATGCATGATGAGATTGACATGCATGAACATAATGCATGATGAGATTGATATGCATGAACATGAATGCATGAAAGTGATGGTATGATGTATTGATATGCATACACATATATGCATGAGTTGTGATGAGGAGCATAATATGCACGTATAAATATATTATGCATGCCTCCGTAGGATGGGTGGCGATTGTTGGCAACCAATATAAGTCCAACGGTACGTGGGACGTACACCAAGTGTTGTTGCGCGGGGAGCTTGAACTACTACCCATAGTAGTAGCAGTTTTAGAGCATGGGATGCTAAATTTATTTGAAAAATGGCTTGGGCCGGTATATGTAAAGTATCATACATGAGATGCATTATTGGAATGAAAGTCATAACTGTTCATAATTCATGATTTACTGTCACTAATATTAGTTATGTTCTGGAAGTTAAAGATATTATATTCACACTCTGTTTCCTTGTCTTTGACTTGGAAATAGGTTCAGGGTTAGCGGTCCACTACAAGGCTGAAGTTATAGATGCTTAAATAAGATTGATGAGCTAGTGTCACCCAGTGAAGAAGTCTTGGTGCTTGTGGCTGATTTTAGCACTGTTGGTAGACTCTTGTTGTCTTTTGTTTCCATAGTCTTGTATTAGGATTTTTGTGGTAGCTTAGCTGTTACCATTGTTATTCTTTCCTCGGAGGATTTTGAGTAATTGTAGTACTTGTTGAGATTATGTTTGAAGTTCCGTATGTCCCTTTTTATTTAATGTTGGCAAATATTACTTGGGGTTCTTATTCAGCAAAGAAGTTTACCAAAATTTTTAATTTTTGTGTAATTTGGAGTTTGGGATGTTACACATTTGGAGTCCGAGATAGGATAAATGATACCCGCGTCCAATAGCTTCATTACTTCCTTCCGCACCACATCCCGCATGTTGGGATTCAACCGCCTTTGGGGTTGACGGGTGGGAACAACATCATCCTTTAGAAAAATACGGTGAGTGCAAATGACCGGACTAATGCTGCGCAAGTCGGCAATGGTCCACCCAATGGTACCCCGTCGCAATTTTAGCACTTTCAATAATCGGGATTCTTGGCTTTGTTCGAGAGTTGAAGAAATGACAACCGAATAAGTTTTGTCATCACCCAAGTAGGCGTACTTAAGGTGAGACGAGAGCTCTTTGAGTTCAAGAGATGGTGCTTGCACATCGGATGGTAGTGCAAGACCCTCCGACATCGGTAAGTCTTCAAATTTTGGAATCCATTTTTCAACTCCCATGACACTTTCAACCTCACATTCTTCACCCTCACCCTCCAACAAAGCTATTAAAAAGTTCACCTCATCTGACTCCAAAAAAGATATCCCATCAGTTGTAAGGCACAACTCCAATAGATCCTTGATAAGCATGGAGTCGGTGTGCTCTTGCACAAGGGTGTCAATCATGTTTACCTCATGTATGGTTTTATCATCTACTAATTGGCTACCAACATTAAAAATGTTCAACTCTAGGGTCATGTTTCCAAAAGTCATTTTTAGGAGCCCATTACGACAATGGATGATAGCATTGGATGTCGCAAGGAATGGGCGTCCCAAAATGATCGGAGTTTGAGGAACCAAAGAGGAAGAGGAGAGAGGGCACACGTCAAGAACGACGAAGTCCACCGAGTAGACAAAGCTATCCACCTTGACAAGTATGTCTTCTACAACCCCCTTAGGCACCCTCACACTCCGATCGGCTAGTTGGAGAGTGACCGAAGTGGGCTTGAGTTCCCCAAGGTCTAATTGCTGGTAGACATGGAATGGAATAAGATTAACACTCGCTCCTAGATCTAGAAGAGCCCTCTCCACAATATTCCCCCCAATAGTAATCGAAATAGTTGGACAACCGGGGTCCTTGTACTTCGGGGCAATGTTAGTTTGGAGAATGGAACTAACTTGTTCCGTCAAGAAAACTTTCTTGTACACGTTAAGCTTGCGCTTGACCGTACACAAATCTGTAAGTAACTTCGCATGTGAAGGGATTTGTTTGATCACATCTAGTAGAGGAATGTTAACATTCACTTGCTTGAAAAGCTCATAAATATCATCATGAAATGGAGCTTTCAATTTTTTCACAAGTCTTTGAGGAAATGGAGCCGGTGGAGTAGTGTTTGGCACTAATGGCTCTTCGAGAGTCTCGGAGGAGACCTCGTCCTCATGATTCACAGAACTTTCATCATGGATAGGTGATGGTGGAATGGTTGGAGTAGAGTTGATTGGAAGAGGAGGAGGTGGGGCAATGCCTTTTTCGATCACCCGACCACTCCTAAGGGTAGTTATGGATTTGGCTTGTTCATGATGTGGTGGATTTTGATTGGTGGTGGAAGATTGCCCATGAGAGTATTGAGTTTGCGGATTGGCAATTGATTGAGATGGAAATTTTTCTCTTTCATTTTGGGAAGCCCCCATGACGGAAATCAACTTTGAGATTTGTTGGTTAACATTTTCATTCACCGTGCCTGTGCTTGCATAAATTGTGCAAGAGCATCTTCAATTTTTTAGTACTCGGTGGTTGAAAAGAAGATTGCGCCATGTAGGGTCCACTTTGTTGGTTTTGGAAATTTGATTGTTGATTTTGGAAATTTGATGGTTGGTAAGAAGGATTAGGATTCGGATTGTATCTTTGAGGTGCATTGCTTTGAGCATGGAATCCGGGCGGTGGAATTGGATTGAGTTGCATTTGAGCCGGATATTGATTGGAACCATGAGGTGGTCCTTGAATTTCTTGATTTCCATAGCTCAACCGTGGATGATTCCTCCAACTAGGATGGTATCCACCCGACAACGGATGGTTCCTAGGGAAGTTATTGATTGAGTTCACGTCCGCTTGTTCATTACTTGAAAGGAGATCCTTGACAACGGGAAGAGTTGGACAACGTTCGGTAGCATGTCCAGTTGTCTCACAAATAGCGCAAAATTCCACATTAGCCACAGAAGCTACGGGATTAAGTGTATTAACCTCAAGACTTTCAAGTTTCCTTGTAAGTTGTGCAACCTTTAACGACAAGTCGTCATGGTCACGAAGATAATGTTTTCCTCCTCCTTGGCTTTGATTAGTGTGCGGGTAGGACCTATCGTTGGGATCAGAATAATCCCAAGATTGATTGTTCTCCACTAAGAAGTCAAAATAATCCAAAGCTTTAGAGGGATGCTTGTCCATGACAGTCCCATTACACATCATGTCGATGAATTGTCGGTTTTGCTGTGAAATACCTTCATAAAAATACCCGACTTTTTGGGCATCATCAAAACCATGGTGCGGAACGGCACTCAAAAGATCCTTGTACCTTTCCCAACTAGCTCCAAAGGTCTCGACATTTTTTTCAGTAAAAGAGGTGATCAATTTTTTTAAAGCGCGAGTACGATGGAGGGGAAAGAACTTCTTATAAAATTCACTTTGCATATGTTCCCAAGTAGCGATCGATTGAGATTTCAAAGAGTTAAGCCAAGTCTTGGCTTGATCCTTAAGAGAGAATGGGAAGAGCTTCATCCTTTCAGATGGGAGTTGTAAAGGATTGTTGCACATGGTACCCACAACCTCCTCAAAGTCACGTACATGAAGGTACAGATTCTCAGCTTGCATCCCATGAAAATGGGGAATCATTTGAAGGTGTGGGGGCTTGATAGTGAAAATGTTATTCGCATTACCCTGTGGGTTAATGATACATGAGAGTGGAGTCACACGATTGGGATTGAGAAAATCCCTCATGGTGGCCTCGGGTACGATATCGTCCGCCATGTTCTCGAGTGGAGGAGTAGGATTACGCACAAGTCGATGTGTATTATCACGGTTGTACCCGTACATCCACTAGTGGCCTCCGCCCAAGAAAAGTTCAATTGCGATTAAAAGTCGCGGCTAAGCTCCCCGGCAACGGCGCCAAAAATGCTTACGCACCCAATGTGTATCACAAAGAGATAAGCCTGAAGCGTAGGGCAAGGGTTGCGTGTAGCAATTTAACTCGGAGTACCGAGATCGAATCCTCAAGGAGCTTTGAGGAATTTTAATCACAAAGTATTTCTTTTTGGCTTTTTGATTTAAGTGGCACTAGGACGCCAACCAAAGGTTTGATATTTGTTGTTCTTTAACACTAATTTTGCAAGATTGAGAGAAAAGTTATCTAATTAAAAGTGAGAGTAGTCATGGTTGCGGTTACCATAACTCAAGGACTAGTGGTGCCTCTGAAATCCGATGGATATAACGATGAATGTTCATAGGTTAGAATTTAGACACGTGTTACTCATTTCCCTCACATAAGCATTGTATCAAGTTAAATGAAAGACATAGCATTAAGCATTGGTTGTGACAAAGGATTGTCTACAATCAATCAAAACGATAACATTTCATAAACTTGACCGAAAGTAGGAGGATCACTTGTAACAACGGTCAAAGACTAACCTAGACAAGGGGAGCACTACAAGTACCTTGA
>NMUG010005701.1:0-12987 GCA_002855965.1 Monotropa hypopitys | reverse complement strand
AATTAAATTCTAAATTTCAAATTACAGTAATATCTTTCTACAATTATTGTTCAAATTCAAATTTTAAAATTTTAGTAACACCTTTCTACAGTTACTGATTAATTTCCAAATTTTAAAATTATAGTAATATCTATCTACGGTTACTGTTTCAAAAATCATATCTTCAATAACAACTTTCTACGGTTATTTATTACATTCAAAAAAATCAAGGTTCAAATTCAAAATTCAAACATTTTGGTGATATCTTTCTATCGACCACCCTTCAAAACTTAAAATTTTAAAAATATATTTTTCACGATCACGAGCGTCAGTTTATAAAAATGTCGGTAATATTTTCCTGCAATTACCGTTAAATTCCAAAATTGCAGTGATACCTTTCTACAGTCACTGTTCAGTCTCAACATTCAGTAACACCTTTCTACGGTCATTATTCAGAACTACTTTTCCAAAATTAAAATCCTTGCAGTGATATCTTTCTAATGATCACCCTAGTCGAGTTCAAATTAAAATTTACAAAACTACTTTCCAACAAGTTCATCATCGCCTTAGTGCAAAAATTTCTAAACGGACAGCATAACGGCTAGGACACGAGCGTAATACGTTTATCAAAAATCAATCAAACATATTTTTTTGACCAACTTGCGTATTTCTAGCACAGGTAAATAAATTGACTGAGTGCAGAAGAAAGAAGAGTAGTCGAGAGCTTACTTGAATTGTTGAAGCAGAGTCCGCCGAGAAAGAATCGGTCGATGGATCGAGTGCCTGGACGTCGCCGAAATAATTCGAGCAAGGGCAGTGGTTTCAGAGCCTTAGGAGGTGTTTTGAAACTTCATAACTGAATGAGGAGAGCAGCTTCGGCTCTCCCTTAAAAGTAGAACATGTCGCAACTATAGTGGCGACATTGAGGCCACCACCGATAATCAGTCAGCA
Organism: Monotropa hypopitys; assembly: GCA_002855965.1. Taxonomy (NCBI): domain Eukaryota; kingdom Viridiplantae; phylum Streptophyta; class Magnoliopsida; order Ericales; family Ericaceae; genus Monotropa; species Monotropa hypopitys. Next base: position 12,057 of record NMUG010005701.1, on the reverse strand, counting down.
TTGGGCAGTGTGCGCACAATTGTAAATGAGGTGGCTTCTGGCATTTTCTGGAAAAAAATCTGAAGGGGAAAAACCGCGATCTGTCGGTCCGAACCACGACTTCGCAAAGGAGCCAAAAAATAAGAAACATATAAGCCATGAATCAAAATTCGCGCATCTTTTTATCTTTGTCTATATTTGCTGCGCAAAAATATACAATGAGGGGCAACTGTTAATACCCAATTTTGACTCAGTGCATACAACTGAGAATTCAGCAAAACATTCTTCCAAACAGATCAAAATGCATTTCCAAAATGTTCGTACTTCTCACGAGTAGCACTGATATCAGCAAAAAATAGTAAGACAATCAACCAACATCAGTAAAGTGTTAAGGAATATTTATCCAAAATCAAAATTTCAAGTCGACGCACAGTTCGGGACAAACAGTAATCGGACGGTTCATAAATCTCATTCTCACAAGTAATACGCTCGGGAACCAGCAGAATTCCACACGAGCAACCAAAATTATACTTCCGAATGGAAAGTCAAAGACAATTTTATTACTGAGAAGGCTGCATATAGACTGAATCCATCCGATCAAAATTCGGAATTTAGTTGGACATAAACGCCTATCCGTTCAAATTTCACTACAATAACCAGTCGGACTCAGAAATCGGCAAACCTAATTTCTACGGACCTCATCTGTAAAGTCAGACATTCCCTAAGGAATAGATCCAACGGAAGTTGAGCAGTCCGAGAGTTGCACCTAACACTTCTGCCATTGTTTAAAGCAACAGAGCCGTTTTCCAGGGTTTTCTCAGGAAACGTCCAGTTCAAGCACGAGACATTTTCTAGATTCACGATCCAACTCAGGGATCAACAATATCTAATTTAAATTGTCAAAGACCGAGTTCAACGGGAAGCCGACCAAGCACAAAAAGAAGCTTCAGATGAATTTTAGAGCATGTGATCACTTTTTAAATTTTTAGATATTTTCTTTTAATTTTCTTTTAAATTTTGCCAAAGGAAATGGGCTGGAACCCGACCAAAATATCTCAAAATATATAAATCCAAGCACATACTTGCAAGCCATCTAATTGGCCAGAATTTTGTGCATTTCGCATCTATAGATGCGACATGTTCAGCCTTTATAAGAAACTCACTCCTAACTATTTCAAAAATCCAAGCATTCCTATTGATACCCTTACACTTCAAATCCACACACCTCCAGGCATAACCCCTGGCAAACTTTCCAAAACCGATTAAAAATTATCTGAACCTCTACCGAACCCTAAATCCTTCAAGAACACCCTTTGTTATTGAAGAATGCTCGATCCCGAGCCAATTTGCAGCAACCAAAAACCTTCGCTATCGATACAAAACCACAAAACCCCTACAAACTCCTTTTCTGCAAACCCGCGAAGTATCCAAACCTAGCCGAACCTCCGTCCATTTCATATGGTAAATACATTTTCTTTTGTTGTCTTTGATTCTTGGGAGACTCTTGGTAGTCGTCTAATTTAAAGTTTGGTATTAGTATTCGGTCGCATCCGAAACTATACCTTACTATATTTTAAAAAAGCTACCTTGAGAAGTCGTCTTCCCGAATTATATAGACACAATTAATAGAATATTTCCGTTATACTTATCGCTTTCGTATCATTTACTTCTCGCTTTCTTCATTTTCTATACAAATGTCTGCATAAATAGGACGTCGGTTTATGTCCTTTCCTCGTTAGAATTCAACACATGCTAGGCTACGCTTGCTCCGTTGACACGTACGAGAAGAACATAAAAATGTCTTCGTCTTAAAATGCAAAAATATCAATCTCGGCTCATATGCTATTTTTATTCAAAGTTGGATTTTTCAAGGTCTCGTTAAATGATATCTCGGCCTCACGTACGGCTATGCCTACCGACTGTTCAATCAAATATTGAAGGTCTTGGAAAATCTTTCCTTGAATATCTCAAATAAAAATCCACTTCTATCGCTTTCATTTTAATTTCTATATCCCGGCCTTGTTGATATGCTATATAATTGTCATCTAGCTCGGACAATACCAGCTCAGTTAATATATATATAACTGTCATTTAGCTCAGACTATACCAGCTCGGTTTATATATATGATATCTTATACTCCTGTCTATATATACATATACTTATATATATTACAGTATATATATATACGATTTCTCTCTCTTTTTGGCATCTCATTCCTGCTTCCAAAAACACTTTCAAAACTAAAAAATTAAATTCCTCGATTCGGATCATTAGATGAAAACTTGTAGCAGCCAACCGATCTGGATCAAATGAATATCTTGTGAGTCGGGTCATTCCGGATCACTCGATATTCCTTTGGAATTTCCAGACTAAAAAATCAAACATTTTCAAAAACATAGTCGAAGCTCTGTCCGACTGAAAAACATAAAAATCATTTTTCAAATCACATTCGAAGCCCTGCCCGACTGAAAAATATCAAAAATACTTTAAAAATAAAAAACAAAATTCCTCGATTCAGATCATTAGGTGAAAATTTGCAGTACCAGACCGATCTAGATCAAAAGAATATCTTGTGAGTCGGGTCATGCCGGATCACTTAATATTTTTTACAATTTCCAAACCAAAAACAAACATTTTTCAAAATACAGTCGAAACTCTGTCCGACTAAAAAATAAAAATGTATTCCAAAAAATCCTCCGATTCGGATCATTAGATGAAAGATTGCAGTAGCCGACCGATTTGGATCAAATGAATATCTCATGAGTCGGGTCATACTGGATAACTCGATATTCTTTGAGGATTTCTCAAATTAAAAAAACCACTCTTTTAAAACACAGTCGGAATTCTATCCGACTGAACAAAATCATTCTTTCTAAAACATAGTCAGAATTCTGTCCAACTGATCAAAAACATTCTTTCAAAACACAGTCGAAGTTCTGTCCGACTATAAAATATAAACAAAATCAAATCTTTCTTTGCAAACACAGTCGGAATTCTGTCCGACTGATAAAAATCCTTCTTTCAAAACATAGCCGAAGTTCTGTCCAACTGAAAAACACAAATTCAATTCTTTCTTCTAATTCTTTACAAAATCAAAACTGGGCCGAAAGGCTGCCAATCGTAAAAGTACAATAAAGGAGTCAACCTATTCAAATTCATTCATTTACATTAGTTATATTTATCATTTCTCTTGGCTGAGAAAATGTTGATTTGAGTTTAAAAATAATTTGCTTTTAAAAATGATGTACTGAAAGGGCGAGTGGGGTGCCTAATACCTTCCCCATTCGTAATTTAATCACCGAACTCGAATTTCTGGTTATACAGACACCTTTCCAAATTATAAACTGGTGACTTGACACATCATAACTCTCTGCCGAGTGGCGACTCCGAAAACAGATTAATAATAGGTTGCATATTGTCTAGGCAATTGCAAAACCATTATTAAGTCTGAACATTTTCAAAACCGGTACAATCCAACCATTCAATTCATTTTCAACCTAAGTTGCAAACAAGCCACGAAAACACCAGAGCACGTCCGCAGAAAGTGCCCCTCCACGTTGGGATGCGAAGAAATGGATGGAAAATTTTCCCGACACGACAATCTTGCCCACCTTGATCGGGTTCTAGGCGAGACTCAAGATCAAGTCGACAATTTGGTTTTGCAAAGAAACTCCCTCGAAGAGGAATTGTAGATGCTGGGATCATCATATGAAGACTAGGCAGCTAAAATTGAAGAGTTTGAAGGGCTCTTACAAGAGGCCTATCATGATTTGTTTATTGAGAGAGGGGTATACTTCCAGACCATGGATAGATTGAGCGGTGGATTTTCCTTTTTGTTCCATCTGTTTCCAGGAGGCTATCTCGACCTGATGTGGATCTAGACCTTTGTCGAGATGTTTCGCCGCATTGTTGATGTTGATTTGGCTAGGGTTGAGACATACACCACCATGACCAAATGCTATCGGGAGATTTGCATGGCCTTTCTTCAACTGTTGGAGGACTTCTCTCTCTATAGGGGATCTTCTTGTTTTATACATCACTTTCTTCTTTTTGAGTTTTTTATGTTTGTAATGTATTTCCCTTGTTTTTCTAAGTTGAAATATTTTCGCATTTTGAATCACTTTTATTCCTGCATAGACATCTTTTATTTCTTACAACATAATAAACAAAGCATTTGACATATTTGAAAGCATTTATATTTCTCTAAACAATGGACAAAAAGAGAATTCTTACTCATTGATCAGAAGGCGGAACCCTTTATTCATCCAATCTGTTCATTTGACCTTAAGATCTTAGCACAAGATTATTCGAACCCCTTTATTGCTCTGGATTCGAAACTCTTAAGAATCTGATTGTCATAAGAAATGAGGACTGATCCCGATCGCAATTTGTTGCTGATCCCTATAACCATTGTGTTCACAATTCTGACTTGCTTCTGCCATTCAGTCGTATTTCTGATCAGCTTTTTTAATTCATTTTGCCATTGCCTTTTCTTCTTTAAAGGCACTATGTAGGACGTATTTTTGTTTATTTATTTCCTTTTCTGCTACGGCCCCCTTTTGGGTTTTGACTGTGCTGGATTTTCCATTTTTGCTATAGCCCCCTTTTGGGTTTTGACTGTACCAGAATTTTTGTTTCATTTTTTCCACAACCCCCTTTCTGATTTTGACCGTACTGGATTTTCCATTTTTGCTATAGCCCCATTTCAGGTTTTGTCTATACCAGAATTTTTTTATTTTCTCTCTCTCTCTCTTTCTCTTTTCTGTTTTGAAGAGATCACGTCTTTGAATTTAAATGATGAGTTCTTTTTCGTTACATTATGAACAATCATGAGCATACGCAGTGCTTTGGAGAAGAGAATAAAGATAAGAAGATGAGAAGATGAGAATTTGGATCCCCTGTTGCCTTTATGTACAGGGTGACGGTCACTTTGATCACCATATTTTTTCTTTGATGATTTGAATTGTTTGCACCACCCTCGTTGAGAGAATACAATAGAATAGAGATAGAGAATACATTTTTGCTCAGATTGATTGGAATAATGGCAAAGAGAACACATCTTTATTTACACAAAGTCGCAATCGCTTATTTTTTTGAAAAATGGTATCAGGCTAATAGCATTTGAGTACATCCGCATTCAATGGTTGTGGGAATTCTAACCCATCCATTTTCGATAAGATCATGGCTTTGCCCGATAAACACTTTGTGACGATGTATGGGCCTTGATAGTTGGGAGCGAACTTTCCTTTCGCCTCTTCTTGAATTGGTTGAATCCGCTTCAGGACCAAATCTCCTTCTTGAAAAGCTCTTGACTGCACATGCATATTGAAGGTTTTTGAGATCCTCCTTTGATAACATTGAGAATGATAAATGGTTGCCATCCTTTTGTCATCTAAAAAGCACAGTTGATCATGGCGAGCTTTTTTCCATTCTTCGTTGTCTGACGTTGCTTCTATCATTATTCACAAGGAGGGGACTTGAATCTATAAAAGAAGGACCTCTTCATAGCCATACACCAAAGAGAATGGGGTTGCCCCAGTCAATGTTCATGTTGATGTGAGATAGGCCATGAGAGCATAAGAAAGCTTTTCATGACAGTCCCGATGGATTTCTATCATTTTACGGATGATCCTCTTGATGTTTTTATTGACCACTTCAACCTCTCCATTCATTTGCGGCCAATAAACTATAGAATTCTGGTGCTTGATGTTGAACTGGGAGCATAACTTTCCCATCATAGAGCTGTTAAGATTCTTCACATTATCGGTCACAAAAGATTCTGGCGAGCCATAGCGGCAAATGATGTTGTTCTTGATTAAGCAGGTGATTACCCTCTCGGTCATATGAGCAAAGCTGGCATCTTTTATCCACTTGGTGAAGTAGTATATTGCCACCAATATAAATTGATACCCGATAGATGCTTTTGGATGGATATCGCCGATAACATCAATGCCCCAGGCTACAAAAGGTCATAGCACTACCATCACTTGGAGTTCTTTTGGTGGTGCTCGCACTACATCGCCATGGATCTAGAATTTTTGGCATTCCTTCACATATTTGATGCAGTTTGGCTCCATGGTCATCTAGTAATATCATGTTCGCAAAATCTTCTGAGAGAGAGAATGTCTGCTCATATGAGGCCCACAGGTTCCCTCATGCATTTCCATCATTAGTCCACTGGCAGTAGGAGCATCTACACATTGCAATAGGACGTGCATAGATCTTTTGAATAACACTTCCCCACAAATAAAGAATTGTGTGGCTAATCTTCGCATTGTTTTTCGGTCATTTCCTCTAGCTCCTTCTGGGAATGCCCCAGTCTGCATAAATCTCCTAATGTCACTGAACCAAGGTTGGCCATCTTTTTCTTCTGAAATGACTATGCAATGTGTATGCAAATTTCTCAATTCAATTTGGATAGCGGGAATATTCTCTTCATCAGAGAACCGGATAGCTGCGGCGAGAGTTTCCAATGCATCTGCAAATAAATTCTTTGTTCGAGGGATGTGATAGAAACTGATCTTCTTGAACTTCGCTTACAATTCCTTGACCTTCTGATGATTAGGGGTTAGATTCGGATCCCTGGTCTTATAGGTCTTGTTGCTCTGTTGTATGATTAGGTCTGAATCGCCATATACTATCAATTTTTGGATTTCATATTCAAGAGCCATCTGCAACCCTAGAATGCATGCCTCGTATTCTGCTATGTTGTTGGTAACGATGTATTCCTCTTCAAAGATGAATTTCGCTATAGCGGGGAATTGAGTTCCTTCTGCTGATATAAGTATTGCCCCTATTCCATCTCCCTTCTGATTATTTGTGCCATCGAAGAACAACCTCCATCCCGGTGATTCTTCTTTATTATCTGCTTGTGAGTAAAATATTCCCTCGTCTGGAAATAAGGGTTCCATTGGTTGATCATCTTCTAATGGATTTTCCGCGAGATATTCTGATATTACGCTTCCCTTAACGGATTTCTGCGTGGCAAAAATAATGTCGAATTCGGCTAGGATCATGTGGCATCTCATAATTCATCTAGACAGCATTGGCTTCTCGAAAAGGTACTTCATAGGATCTATTCGAGAGATGAGATATGTCATGTGGTGGATCATATAGTGACGAAGTCGATGGGACGCCCATGCTAGCAAGCATCAAGTTTTCTCTAGTGCCGAATAGTTGTTTTCATATGCCATGAATTTCTTGCTCATGTAATAAATGGACTGCTCTTTGTGATCATCTTCCGACCGATGCCCCAAGATACATCCCATGAAGTTTCCAAGCACAGTGAGGTACACGAAGAGTGGCTTATCTGGTTTCGTCGAGACCAAGATTGGAGGATTAAGCAAGTAATGTTGGATTTTCTTGAAAATTTCTTGGTAATCTCATATCCATTCCTGAGGCTCATTCTTTCGCAAAAGCCGATAAATGGGATGGCATACTTGCGTCATTTGGGATATGAATCGACTGATGAAATTCAATTTCCCAAGGAATGAGGGAACTTCTTTGACTCCCTGTGGGGGTGGCATTTCCTGGATTGCTCGGACCTTCGTCGGATCGACTTCGATGCCCTTCTAGCTAATTATGAATCCCAGTAATTTTCCTAATGTTACCCCAAAGGTGCATTTAGCTGGATTCATTTTTAGTTGATATTTTCGCAGGCGCTCGAATACCCACTTTAGACTCAAAAGAAGCCCTTGTCGCTGCCGGGACTTGACAATCATATCATCAACATAGATTTCCACGTCGCCATACATCATGTCGTGAAAGAGCATTACCATTGCTTTTTTACAAGTGGCACCCACATTTCTTATACCGAATGGAATCACTTGATAAAAAATACTCCCCAGGGCGTGAGAAATGCAGTTTTCTCTTGGTCTTATGGCATTACCCGAATCTGATTGTATTCCAAGAATCCATCCATAAATGAGAACATTTCGTGACCTGCCATATTGTCAACGAGAATGTCTATGTACGGGAAAGCAAAATCGTCCTTCGGGCTTGCTTTGTTAAGATCACGGTAGTCGATGCATATTCGGACTTTGCCATCTTTCTTCAGGACTGGGACTATGTTTGCCATCCATTTGGGGTAATTTGCTACTCGAAGAAAACATGCATTGAACTATTTGATAAGCTCCTCTTTGATTTGAGACTCCATTTAGGCTGAAGTCTTCGCAACTTTTGTTTGACTGGTTTCATTGTGTGGTCGATAGGCAATATGTGCTCCACGATTGACATATTCAACCCCAACATGTCCTCATAAGGCCATGTGAACACATCTTAGTATGCTTTGAGTATCTTGACAAATTCGGCTTTCTGATGTTTAGCGAGATAGGCCCCAATCTTGACTTCTCTAGGTATCTTGACAGTCCCCAAATTTATGGTTTCTATTTTCTCGATATTAAGGGTTTTTCAGTTCTCATGCCTTTCTACCATTTCCTGAATCTCTTCCGAAATTTCATATCCAGTACAAATGTCAACTTCAATTCCCATGAGTTCATAATCCAGCTCGATGTCAAAGTCATATTCTTCTTGTGCTAAGAACGTTCGGTCATTTGAATCAAAAAGTTGAATTTTTGGGTTCCTGAAATTGTTTTGAATGAATTTGATTATTTATTTTGCCATTTTTGCAGAGAAATATAAATACATGAAATATAAAAATTGCTTCATTAAATCATATGCAAGATTAAAAAAGCAACTATGCAGAAATATTTTGAAACAAGCATGCATACACGTTTTTTTATTTTCAACATTCGAGAAGATAAAGGAAATAATATTGCATAACAAATAAAACATCATTGTGCACTGCTCGACAAGTTACCAAAACCTTCGAGCCCTTAGAACTGGTTGAGAGACCCAGTTGGTCATCCTTTATCCTGGATAAGTGGGCGGATTGAATTTGATGGCTCGTCAGAGATCCCGTTGTGTAAAGGGGAACTGATAATAGCAACTTTTAAATCTTCGAACAACCATATGAGCCCAGTTGTTGGATATTCTTCTTCTTATGGGAGAACACTGGGGATAGGTAATCTGAGGGTAAATTCTTCATCCTGGTCTTCATTTTCTTCTGGAACCGTATTAGAGAATCCGGCTGACACGAAGCTTCTTAGGATATGCGGGATTAGTGTAGCCCTTCCTCGGCCTCGGTCATTTCTTAAATTTTGCTTGGAAGCTGTAGCTTGCTTTTTCTCCTCCCAGGTTTGGTTGTAACCCAGTCCGAATGTATGTAATTGGGATGACACGTTTCTTGGTTCAGTTTCTCCTTTAAGGTTTACCCCCAAGCCTTTGTTGCTCTGGAAACCATTTTGGTGAAACTATCGAGCAATCATTCGTGCATTCTTAGAGAACTTTGACGAGACATCACTATGTACTAGATTTTTATTTAGCTGTTCCACAACATCGAATTTGTCTTTCTTTACAATTTTGATGAATTCCAGCAGCTCTAATTCGGGGATTTCTTCATGCATCCTTTCTTTTCCCCGTATTATCGGATCATAAACCCTTTGCGGTTGGGTGATACCTTAAACTTCATTGATTCCTTCCTTAAGATATATTTTCCCTTGTTCAGTTTTGAATAATCCAATGGTAAAGGTTGTACTTTGACACTGGCGGGGGTCTCGACAAAGTGACCCTTGCTCGGATAGGTAGAGAAATGGATGGCTTTGGAAAGTCCATTTGTTGAGAACCTTCACCTCGAATCCTCCATTTTATTTTCTGAGAATTACGATATCCCACCATGGCTATAATGGGCATTTTGCACATGGGATTCTTCTTTGTTCGGATTATGGTTCCAGGTGGACCGATCAAATGTCGCAGATCCAGATCATTCGCATTTTCACCTATCATGTTGATCCCTTGGTGGTTTGGAAGCGGGTTAGTTGTAACATTCAGTGTAGTCTTGGCATCTTCCAAATTGATGGTACTGGTATCTATCAGATCTTGAACCCGATGTTTTAAATTCCACCAGTCTTCTGTATCATGGCATGTCTGCCCCAAATGATATACACACTGGCGATCTGTCCGATGGTATAGAGGAAGAGGATTTGATATTGGTCATTCGAGAATCAAGTTCAGGTGTCCCGAGGTTAACAATCGTTGGAGTACTTCAACCATTGGGATGGCTAAAGGGGTAAAAGTTTGGTTCCTTTGATTTTTACAAGGGAATGGCTGTGGACCCATTGGTTGAGTATTTTGCAGTTGTGAAAAAAGTGGTGTTTGATAAGAGTCGTTGATCGGTTGATATGGCACTAGAGGTGGGTAATATGGTGGTGGCGCATATGAGTTTTGGAAGTTTGGTTGATATCTTGGTGGTGGAGGAAAAGGGTTATTTTGGCGAGGTGACGGTATGATGGCAGAAACCTCGGGCTCTTTGGATTTCTTTTGAGAGAATCGCTTGGGTTGGGAAGATGAATTAGGCTCGCTGATTGGGAGTAAGGGTTAATGATTTTTCTCGTGGGGATCTCTTCTTCAATCATTTCTCCATGCTAGATGATTTCGCTAAAGGATCGGCCAATGGAAGTACAGAACTTCTCATTATAGATGCCTTTGCATGTTTGTACGAAGAGGTGGACATATTTAGAATCCGCTAATGGAGGATCCACCTAAGAAGCATAGCTCTTCCACTTTAATGTATATGACCGGAAGGATTCCGTCATTTCTTGCTTCATTCGAATCAAGAATAGACGGTCTATGACCATCTTAGTGTTATGGTGGTATTGACAGACGAATTCTTGTGATAATTCCATTCAAGATCGGAATCGCTTGAGATTGAGTCGGGCAAACCATTGAGTAACTTCCCATTTGAGACTGTGCTGAAATAATTGCATCATTAGTCTTTCTGGATCAGGATACCTGCATAAGGCCCCGACATATAAGCATAGATGTGTCATGGGCTCTCCGGTCCCATCATACTTTGTAAAATTGGGTATTTTGAATTTTGGGCACAGTTGCATCCATGGAAAGAAAAACAGATCCTCAAACTAGTTGAAGTGTATGAATTGGGCCCCTGTAATGATTTTAGAGTTTCTTCCAACTACTGAACTTTGTACGCCATATAAGGGTTGTTGTCTTTTGGAACCGGAACATCCATTGGCTGGCTTTCCAGATCTTCTTGAATCTGAGCCATGATTGGAAATGTGGGGATTGGTGGTTGAGCTGAGACATCAGCCTGTGCTACGGTAGGTTGAGATGGCAGGCTTCCGACCGGTAATGTTGGGATTGCCACATAGGGCGGTGGGTTGGTATAATTTGACGTTGCTTGGAATGGCGTTGCCCCAGTGTCGGGCATTGTTTGTGATGATGTTCTGGCCCCAGCAGGGTGGGTGGTTGATTGTATCTTCCTTATTAGTGTGTTGACCATGGTTTGTAGATTGTAAATGTCCCTACGGACGGCCAGGTATTCCTCCATGGGGACCATTTCCGGGTCTTCATGGGTGCGGTTAAATGTATCTTTAGCCATTGCTCTTGATATAGAGCACGTGATTCTCCTCGTTGGGAAAAAACATGCTTGCTGAGCCGTAATGATACCTTCAAAACAAAACCTAACTTAGTCATGGACAAAGAATTGATCTTTAGGGATTATGGCAATACATGGACTTTTTCTGATCACAACTCAAAACTACCAATAGACACGGAGTCTAGGGTGGCATTTCGAGTTGTGGATCTTTGATAAAAGGTTTCGTAAGTTCATAATATATGCCTGCCATTATCCCTAGAGACATATTTTTGTATTTTAATTTTTTTGAAAATGATTTTGGTTGGATATTAACAATATATAAAGGGCTCCCTTCAGTATGTCATGTTTTCTAATAACACAATTAGGGTTTTGGTTTTGACTCTTTTTTTGGCTTTCTATATGCATATGTGGCTGTACAAGGTTAAAAGGTTTAAAGGCTCCCAAATCTTCATACCTCTGGACCCATGAGGGAAACCATATTCGAGTCGGTGATTTAGTTGGAGTATCCTTTTCTACGATGACTACCATATAGGTAACGCATGGCTTACTTCGGACCCCTGATGGGTAGATAGGGACACATCCATTTGGGTGGTCATGACCTCCGTTCCAAATGGGTAATGATGCA
>NMUG010005700.1:0-12981 GCA_002855965.1 Monotropa hypopitys | reverse complement strand
GGAGGTGTTTGACCATAAACTACTTGATATGGTGTAAGTTTGAGGGATGAATGATATGTGGTATTGAACCACCATTCTGCCAAGGGTAGCCACTGAACCCAAGTCTTTGGTCTATCCCCACAAATGTACCTGAGATAAACCTCCAAACACCTATTGACCACCTCAGTTTGACCATCACTTTGAGGGTGATAAGTACTCAAAGACAAAGTTGTGCCTTGGAGTCTAAACAATTCCTGCCAAAAAGTGCTTGTAAAAATGACATCTCTATCAGATACAATTGAGGTGGGCATACCATGGAGTTTGAAAACATTGTCCAAAAAAAGTTAAGCCATCCCCAAAGCTGTATATGGATGTGAGAGGGACATAAAATGGACATACTTTGAGAGTCTATCCACCACAACAAAAATTACTAACTTCCCTTTGGAATTTGGTAACCCCTCAATAAAATTCATAGATATATCAGACCATATTCGTGTAGGAATAGGCAGTGGGTGCAATAAGCCAGGGTTAGCCACAGTCTCATTTTTATTTTTTTGACAAATGTCACATTTTGAAACAAAAATCCCAACATCCTTCTTCATACCCATCCAAAAAAAAGATCTTTTAGTTCTCTGGTATGTCTTTTCTATGCCAGAATGGCCCCCAATAGGACTGCTATGTAGCTCCTGTAAAATTTGGGTCCTAGTGTTATTCACATCCCCAACCACCAACTTGCCCTTCTGAGTCAGTAGATCCTTATTCCAAGTGTAACCTGGATGTGAATTAGGATCAGCAATCAAGTCAGTAATGATGGTTGTCAATACAGGATCCTCAACCCAAGACCTCTTAAGAGAGACCAAACAATCAGCCTGTACTGCTGACAAGGCTGTTATTGTGCCCAACAGAGGAATACCATGTCTGGACAATGCATCTGCCACTTTGTTCTCATGTCCAGCTTTGTAAACTATCTCATAGTAATAACCCAAGAGTTTGGTGAGCCATTTTTGTTGCATTGTAGTAGAAATCTTTTGATCCAAAAGATGTTTAAGGCTCAACTGGTCAGTCCTTATAACAAAATGTCTCCCCATTAAGTAGTGATCCCATTTACTGATGTCATATACCACAACTAATAATTCCTTTTCATATGTAGATAGTCCCAAGTGTTTAGGAGCTAAAGCTTTACTAATAAAAGCTATAGGGTGGCCCTCTTGCATTAAGATAGTCCCAATACCAACCCCTGATGCATCACACTCAATGACAAAAGTCTTGGTATAATCTGGCAAGGCTAAAACAGAAGTTGTGATCATGGCCTCTTTAAGCTGTTGGAAATCTTCCTCAGCCATTGTTGTCCATTCAAAAGCATTTTTTTAAGCAGATTGGTCAAGGGTTGGCAGATTTTGCCATATCCAAGAATGAATCTTCTATAATACCCTGTGAGACCCAAAAAACCCCTTAAGGATTTGATGTTTGAAGGTGTAGGCCAATTCTTCATGCTGTCCAATTTGACAGGATCAGCAGAAACCCCTTTGTCTGATATAATGTGCCCCAAATATTCTAAGTTGCTTTGTCCAAAAATACACTTAGATTGTTTGATATAAAGCTAGTTAGCCTTAAGGATATCCAGAGTTTGTTGCAATTGGGTCAAATGGTCAGACCAAGTAGAACTATATACCAGTATATCATCAAAGAAGACCAAAATGAATTTTCTGAGAAAAGGTTTGAAGATGTTATTCATCAATCCTTGAAAAGTAGAAGGGCATTCGTTAACCCAAAATGCATCACCAAAAATTCATAGTGACCCTCATGTGTTCTAAAGGCTGTTTTTTCAATGTCATTGGGAAACACCCGAATTTGATGATAGCCAGCCCTAAGATCCAGTTTAGAAAAAACTTTAGCACCATGTAACTCGTCAAGGAGTTCATCAATTATAGGAATTGGAAACTTGTCCTTAATTGTCAATTTATTCAACTCCCTATAATCAACACACATTCGCCAAGTGTTGTCTTTCTTTTTGACCAACAGTACAGGAGATGAGAAAAGGCTAACACTTGGTCTTATCACCCCTGATTGTAGCATATCCTTCGCTATTTTTTCTATATCATTCTTTTGAATGTAAGGGTAACGGTATGGCTTAACATGTACAGGTTCACTGTCATGTTTGAGTAGAGTCTTATGATCATTTGCCCTTTGGGGTGGTAAAGACTTTGGCTCTTCAAAAAATTTCAAATAAGTATGTTAGAGATTGTCAATATCTGAATGTACCTTAATATTTTCATCCACGACTGCTAGGCTACAAACACAAGCCAAGAATCCTTGTTTAAAACTCTTAATGGTTTTCTCCAGTTGTTTTGGTGAAGCCTGTTCAACTTTCCACTGTGAGCTGCCTTTCAAAATCACCATGTTTTCCTGTTACTGAAACTGCATGCTAAGGTTCTTAAAATCCCACAAAATAGGGCCCAATGTTGACAACCATTCTATTCCTAGAACCATGTCACAACCCCCAAGAGATAGAAGCCTTGCATGAGCAGAAAATGTCATACCTTGCATTTCCCATATCAAATCTTTACAAATAGCTGTGCTACAAAGTTTAGTGCCATCAGCAACAGCTACTGCTAAAGCAGGAGTCTCCTGAATAGGCAACCCAGAATTTTTTACAATACTAAGTTCAATGAAATTATGAGTACTGCCCTAATCAATCAAAATAATGATTTCCCGTCCTTTAATTCGTCCTTGTATTCTCATTGTTCTGAAGGAACTAGAACCAACTAATGCATGCAAGGAAATTTGGACTTCGTGCTGTAAATCTTCCTCCAAAACCCCTTGTATTTCCTGCAATTCTGAGTCTTTAACTTTGTCATCTTCATCATTTGCCACTAACAGGAACAAAGACTTTCTTTGACATCGATGGCCCTTCACAAATTTCTCATCACAATTATAACACAACTCCTTTTCTCTTTTTGCTTCCATCTCCTTTTCAGTCAATTTCCGAATAGGAATAAGGGTGGATGTGTGTGGGTTAACAGAAGTTGTTGTGGGTTGATGAGATTGAGTCACGGATTTAGAAGAAGAAGATGAAAGTGGGTCCGAGGTTTTTGGAAAGGTCATATTTGTGACCTGAGACCAAGTTGGGTTATTGGGTTTGTAGGATAGCCTAGTTTTCTTGGCTATAGCCTCAATGGTCTCCTCCTGAAGCCTGGCTAACCCTATTGCTTGCGCAATGGTTGCAGGTTGGAACATTTGAACAGAAGATTTGATTTCTTCTTTTAATCCACTCATAAAACAGCTCACGAAAAATTCTGTTGTTAATCATGTAGTACGATTTGCCAACTCCTCAAATCTTTCTTGATATGCCCTAACCGTAGTAGTTTGTCTTAATTTCGTGAGTTCTCCCATAACATCTTCAAAAGCATTATGTCCAAATCGCATATTCAGATTGAACACAAATTCTTTCCAGGACAATTTT
The DNA here is from genome assembly GCA_002855965.1 of Monotropa hypopitys. Classification (NCBI taxonomy): domain Eukaryota; kingdom Viridiplantae; phylum Streptophyta; class Magnoliopsida; order Ericales; family Ericaceae; genus Monotropa; species Monotropa hypopitys. The sequence continues at coordinate 9,539 of NMUG010005700.1, read as the reverse complement.
TTTTTTTTTTGAGTTTTTTCATACCACTGGAACCAAGAGATGCCTTTCTCATTTAAATGCATAGACGCCAGCTTAACCTTTTGATCATCCGCAATAGAATTGTACTCAAAAAAATTCTCACATTTATAAGTCCATCCAGCTGGGTCTTCTCCTTGAAACTTAGGAAAATCAATTCTTGCGTATCTGGTTTGGACCGACTTTGACGAAAGTGAAGGTTGAAATTCTGGATGCAATTGAAGCTCTTCTTCCTCGCGAATTCCAATCTTGGCCACCAACTGATCATATCTTGCATTCATAGAAGTGTTCATTCCCACGATCAGGTCTCTTAATTCTTTGTACTGGTTATCTGCATTTTCCTTCAATTGCCGAATTGCTTCTTCATGCCTTTTCATCTCTTGCGATCTCGTGTTGTCTGCCATAGCGGAATGGTTATTCAATCCGAGGATTGGTGGCTCTGATACCACTGATAGGAATGGTGTTTAGGGATGGATAGTTCGTGAACAAGAAAAAGAAAAAAAGAGAGTTGCAGGGGCGTTGGCCAATGCACAACAATCTAAGGTTTGGTTTTCATTCGATAACCCTTTTCCAGTCTCCAGCTCTTTCTTTATACAAACCCTTCCAACTAACTTGAAATCCAAAATAACAGAAAAAACTATAACAGAAACTGAAAATAGAAACAAAACACAATGTTGATGCTCAGAAGTTACAACAGGTTTTACACACTCTTTTCCCATTTTGAAGCCTTTTCCAACATACACGAAGCTGACGACTATTTGTAATTTGGCATTGCAGGGTAGAACAAAAAACACACAGTCGTCCTTCAAGCACTTTGCTCAAAACTGCTGAGGCTGCAACTGTGATGAGAAATGGGTCATTTGCCTAAGCCTGTTTCAAAATTAAACCACCAAAACATAAGAACTGTGAAGAGATAAGGGAATCTAAGAGACCCAAGTGAATATTTTTTTCTAACCAAGGAGGAGTAATACCTACGCGTTTAGGATGGAAACTCGTCACCATAGTAGGGACCTTACTCATGACAACTATGACTCTGTCATAAGGGGGAGATATGTTCCAGTTTTTTCATTCAGGAGAAGAGTGATCAGAAATGGGAGAAGAACAAGCACTGATGATCGGAGAGTCACTTTTTGAGGAAAAAGAAGTGTGAAAGTACTTGTCCTTCAAAATCCTTCCTGGGAGAGGAGGTGGAGATTGGACGAGAGAAGCTAAGTGGACTTCTAAGTTACTGAAAGCTTGTTCGATTTCATTAAGATAAGCATCTTGGGGTTAGAAGGAAGACAAGAAATTAGCAGAAAGTGAAGGTTGCTGGAAGTGTTGGTTAAAGCTTAAACATGAAGTCAAATTGTAGAAAGATTAACATGTGATAAACCAACCACACATTACCCAATTAATGGGGAATGTGCAAACAAAAAAATCCGTCCACCACTTGGAAATCCTTAAAATGAGGGGAAAATATACATTAATACTTGTTTAAATTTCTTAAACAAAAAGTGTTAATGTGAGGGTATATTTATATGCGAAAACAATTGGTCCAATTAGAAAATAACATGTGGACGTTTGCATGAGAAAATTAATAAGCTGATTAGGGAATGGCACGTTGCCAAAGAACGAACATTTAACACCATGACATTCTTCATTATTTATACGGTGTTATTTAAATTAAATGTGTGTGTACGGTGTCGTTTGACTTAAATTGGCTAAAGAAAAATAGTTATTGCCAGGTGTCTGGTAAGTATAAAAAAGTTACGTATCTTCAAAGAAAAGATATGAAATGATGTCCTTCATGCACCAACGGATCAAGAAGAACGTGGACACAGTCATGAAAATAGTAGAAGTGATAAATAGAACATTAACTGGCCCATTATCCTTAGCAGATAGAGAAATTTTGGAGAAAAGAAGCAAATAATTAAATTAAATTCAAGATGATTTCGTAAGGCAAAAACAAAGCGGAAAATGGAGACAGTTACTAGAAAATTTGGCCTATAAATAGAATTGGAAAGAAGAAAAGACCCCCGAATAAATCAACCAACATCGTAATTCTTGTTTTATCCTTAGGAAACTAAGATTGTAGTCAAGACTTCGAAGCCTCTTCGAAGCCTTCTAGGAGTAGTTTTAGATCCCAAATAACTTATTGGAAGTTATTTTTCTCTTCCTTCCTCTCTCTTTCTACTATCATCTTATTCTACCTTTTCTTTTCTTTTTCTGTTCTTGTTCGAAATTGAATAAGCATAAGAAAACAAATTGTATTTGATTTAATCAAGTTAACTTGTTGCTATTTAATTGTTCTTCAATTATTATTAAAAAAGATTGTTCTTTCAATACTTCAAAGAAAAATCTTCTTCATTGAGGTAATTGAACATGCATATAACAATCGTCTGATTAATTAATCAACGCCCAGTTGGTACCCATTAATGGGTGTCTGGGAAGGGGAATGACGATGACAAGCCTAACCTTTGATAATAATAATACACAAAGTAAAATTGATTGATTAAGTTTGGATATTTATTCAAATCTGAAAAAGTTAATTACAAAACCTTTTCTAGCATGCCCGCACTCAATCATATTAAGAAAAATAAATTAGTCCAAAAATGTTTGATTTTATTATTTCCTTACGTAAAGAATAGGTTTAAGGAGCGTACCATTATATATCTTCAACGAACTACTGCCGTACACAGACATTGGAAGAAGCCTCTCATGGCCCAAAGATACACTCTCCTGCAGTTTTTTTGGCCAAACAGAGTTCAATCTCCTAGCAAAATCCTCCACTTCCCTGCAGTTAACATGCAGAAATATAAAGAGTCGCTCACTTGGGCTAAAATCCATTTCCAAATACTTCCAAATACGAAGACGGAAACATGTGCTCCTAAAAAGGTAATACATGAAATTAAGCAAAAAAGGAGACCACTAGCTGGAGACTGAAGAAGGAAGAGGGAGAAGAAAGCCAAAAGAACTCGTATAATAGATTTTCAACAGTCGTATGTAGATAAACATCGAACCTGTCAATTTCCTCCTTCATAGCAGGATCTAATTCATCATCAACGTCATCTTCAAGAAACTCAAGGTTTGGTGAAAAGGTAACAGGTGCAGAATCCTGCCATTTTGAAGATTTATTTGGAGAAGCCACATTGTCAACTGTATTGTTCTGGCAAGCATAAGATATAACATTAAGGTTCTAAGTCTACAAAACATGCTGTACCAACAATGAACAAAAGCATTATAATCTTCCTCAAAAGAGAGGGAACAAATAACATTGCATTAAAAAAGGCAGCCATGTGTACTCAAAACGAGAGGAAAAATTGGTAGCAACCTTCTCAAGGTTTCCTTTTTCATTGTTAGAAGAGGATTTCATTGATTGATCTTTTCTTTTCCGATTCTTCCTTTTGTTCTTAATGGCAACACCTTTTGAATCTGAAAAGCAGAAACTCCAATAAACTTGCAAGAAGTTCGAAAATTTTGTTTTCAAAAGAAGAAATCTAGCACTTTCTTTTGACCAACAAGAGGATGACATATATAAGCACAGGGGAATACATCAGGACGCCTCACAAAAAATAACTAATACTATGCATACGTACCATATCATGCTTTCTGAATCATGAATAAGAAAACAAATTTGAAGCCACAACTGTTTAGTTGTGATCTGTAGCAATCAACCACGTTGTGGCAAAAAATGCCCACTTAAAAAAAACAAAAGAACTCCAACGACCAGGAATACCTACCTCTATTGATTAGTATGACATTGTTTCCCTTGAAAGAAACAGCACATATTTTGCGAAAAGTTTTCAAAAGTCCACCATATTGAAAGCCTAACTGCCACGCGGATCTCGTCTACTACTATTACTACACTATCCTAAGATAGCCTTCCTCCTGAATCTCTCAGCTTGAATGTTTTTCTTACCTACAATAGCTCGAAGTTTATCGACAACTAAATTAAGTGAAAAACATCAATATAGTAGTTAAAGGAACCCCCCACTTGGTGCAAACGAAAATGAAGCCAGACCACACTTTCCTTATTCCAAAACTGTTAAATGTTATATTTTTTTTATTTTACGTCCTAGCTAACTTTGATCATCCTATAATTGAAAGCATGAAAATCCACAAAATCACAGCTTCCCAAAAACCGCTTTCGTTACACTTTGCAATCAAACAAAGCCATCTCCCCTACTAGAGAGTCCCCCCACCCCACCCCCACCCCCACCCCCACTAATGCTACCTTGGATCTGACGGGATGGAATCCCAGATCAAGAAAGGCACCCCACATCTTACACATTGTTTTTATGGACTATATAAAACTTAAGGTCCGTCCCACAATTTCCTCGTTTTTTCACCTTATTTTAAAATACAATTACGTTAATATATCTTTCTGTCCTTCAATGTCCACCGAAGGAAAAAAAAAGATAAATTCTTATTGGTAACTTCTATCCATGGTAAAATATTTAGGCATAAATTTCAAGTCTCTTCGTTTATTTGCAACATAGAATTGTACCCACGACTTGTGCCACACCTTCTAGTCCAGTTATAAAAAGCCCAGCAGATTTTGCTGAAACTCAATTTGAAGGTGGGTCACATCTCATGTGTTGAAAAATACCAACACAAAAAATCAAGAAACTATACATCACTACAAGTTCAAGCACTCAAGGGTAAATATGAATATCCGAAGTGCATAAGTCAAGGGTGATAAGAACCCCTACATCCAGATCTTTTCCTTTACTCACGGCTCTAGATTTCAAAACATGCTTGAGAGACACCCTTAGCAGTTATTCCCCTAACCAATCAATTCTTTTTCTTGGTTCGGCACCTAAATTCGATCTTTCTCTCACTATTTTCCCATATAGAATGCAACTCGGCCATAAAACAAAATTTTGAACCTGGCAGTTGCCAGAAAATGATGAAGTAGAACCATTTTCCATGCATACCTCCATCTCTGCCATTAATAAATGACAAGAGGTCATCAACTGAGCGTTTATCAACGTGCTTTTCTTCAATTTCAATATTCTGAAAAACAAGAAAAACGGAGTCTTCAATAAGTACAAACATTTATATACAAGTGCAATATCTTTGACATAATTATATTTGTCACCAGGGGAGGAAAATAAAGTATGTGTACCATAGTAAGCATTAAACGACAGCTAGGCAAAGAAAAAGGCTAGACACAGAAGTACATGTAACCACCTTTAATTGCTCCCTCTCCCTTAATTCTTTCCTCTTTCTGGCATATAGACGATTGAGAAGCCTAATGTGTGGATCGTCATTTATGTTTCTCAACGGCTCCAACTTTTCCTCCTGAAACACAAGATCTACGTGCCAAATAGTGGAAACAGACAAAGCTAAATCCCTTTCCTCTTCGCCTTCCCTTCAACGACCACCACCCCTCCACCCCCCACACACAAAAAATGGAAAATAACTTTATTCTGGTGACAATACCTCCGTAAGATCATCAGGTATACTAAATATTTCACGTACTTCCTCAGGAGTTCTCCCTTCAATCACTCGAGCAAGTGCACGACTGGTGAGGTCAACCAAAGGCCTCAACTGGAGACTGTCAGCAGCAGATGCCAACTCACATAACTTATCTGTATCTAACCGAACGAACTTCTCATCAAAAAATTTCCGCTCCTAGATGCAAAAATTATAAATACAACAATCAGAATCGTCAAAAAATATATTTATAGCTTAAAGCTATCTTATTTACTACCCCAACCTTCCCAAGAGAGAAAGGGGGGCTTTGTGGCCCAACTTTTAATACTTGGAAGTCATTTTAGTAATCAAAGGAACACAATCATCAGCTGTTAACTTGGTGGAATAAGAGAAACACCGAGATATTTGACTGTAAGAGTGCCTAATTGGACACAAAATGCTGCAAATATTGAAGCCGATATTTTGTTGTTCCTCTTGTTCATAATTCTTAATATACGTAATAATGGCTTACGTAATTATTATGCATGTTATGCAACAAGAACGTAAGCCAATAAAAGAGTTCAGAACATATCAAACCTTATTAGAGCGGCCTTGTAATTGATGAAATCGACAGTAGTCAAGTATTAAGCCCAAGGTAGCAGCATTGACTCGTTGAGGAAGAGATATGGCATAGTTTTTGGAAGACCCCGTGCCTCTTTGAAGTACTTCTCGACATATCATGGGGCAAAACATGGCAACCTCTTCCTCCACTTGTTGGATTGAACCATCGGCAGTTTGGACCCAGATATAAGACCTCATCTGGATACACGAAAGGAACAAAATTCATTTTACAGTTAGCATAAAAATACGGATATCAAACCAATGGAAACAGAAATACATTAATGACCTAACTCGTAGTCTTTCATTACTCATATAAACCTCTTGCCTAAAATTCCAAGACCAGCACAAGTTGGGTAAAGCCAATGCCATTCGAGGTAATTTTATAGTTTATGAATGACATATCATTGCTATCATATGGAGCTCTTAACAAAGAGCAATAGAGCAATCCTATAAGAAAAACATCGTCCTGCACAAGTAGTCATATATTAGCATAATGTAACCTTTGAAATTGTTTCCAACACACCGTATACTCCAAAAGAAAGCAAGGGGAAATTTTCCCAATAACCAATTAGGCAATTACAGTAATATAAAATGATAGTCTACCTACAAAGTGTGTACAGAATGATAGCCGTACCTCTGGTTTGACAACTGCCCTTGTACCTTCCGACATCTGGCTGAAGATTTTCTGTGGGAATTTCTTCAAAAGGAATGACCTTGTGCGTTCGACTTCAAGAGCTTGAAAGAAAAAATGGAAGACGAATTTTTCTCTTCTTTGAAATATGAACTCTGTGAAGTCAGTGTAGGCTCTTTACCCATGCATTCCAGATTGGCGTGTTCCAAATTGCAGCAACATAAGTACAAAGTTGTTTCTTAAGACAGCAAGTCCAGTCACTTGTCTTGTGGGTGCTGAAAAGGGGAAAAGCAAAAATTGAGAAATGACAAGGTGGAATTTCTGAAGATGCAAAAAAAATTCTTTTATCTTGGGACGCGTGAAAATGCAAGAGAGGAATACAAAGGTCTCAGCAATATGAATACTTTAATATGGCCATATATTTCTTTAGCAAAAAGGACCACACGTCTATATTCATCTGGATTGAGATCCATATAATAGTGGAAGTTGAAATTGTTGATCACAAATATTGAAGAAACGTGAGAAGCATTCAGGTATACACCTCATTCGTGTCTAAAAGCAAATGAAACCGAAATGGAATAACTATTGGATATTCTCCAAATTCCAAAACAAGAAAGTTATCTTATCACAAGCAAAAGAAGTGTGTTGAAATACAAAATGCCACATGTAGATCCAATTGTTGATCTACTCAATGATGAGGCCTTAGTTTGCTCTACTACGTTTTTCTTTTCTTTCTTTTTGTTTGTCTCTTTTCTTCAATTAACTAAGGGATTTGAATGAGATAGTGAAATAGCGACCGTTAGCATCGTATTACCTTTTCACATTTCTCGTCTACCACTTTGTTCATACTCGGTCTTAATTAAAGTATTATATTGATGTTCAAGAAGAAATTAAAGCATATTAACAAAGGCAATGGTGTGAATTCTGGACTTTTTCTTTAGATGTACAATATAGATTGCTTGGCACGTGCTGTTGGATGTACCAACCACGTGGTTAATTACGTACCAAAAAAGGAAGAGGAACTATCAAATCCAATAAGTAAAAGGAGGGAAGCCCAAAATAATGATCAGATCATGCATAATCCAAATCCAGAAAGAATCTTACAAATAATGAATTTGATTATCAATCCTTAATCCAGTTTACTCTCTCTAGACACTGTGATCTATGTTGCATTGTATTGGATTGTATAAATACAAATGCTAGTGGAAGGCATTTGCTCATGAAAACCCTCTAAAAGAAAAAAAAATAGTAATGCAACTTCTACGGAGTTCATATCCTCCAGTATTCAAATGTCACAACTCTTGACGCTTGGTGAAGAAGATGTGGAATTTTATCATCAAATCTTAACTTGTAAATAAATGGACGAAAAGACTCAACCTATTGACATTAAGGTCTTGGGTTCCAGTTTGAGCACATTCAGTTTGTGTATTATTAGTATTACCAAAAGTTAGGCTTGTCGTTTTTTCCCCTTTCCAGACACTCATTAATGGGTATCGAGTGGGCATTGATTTTTTTTAAGATACATAAGAAACTTTAGATTATCACAAAACTATAACTTTGGAGTTAGAGAGTAGGACTACTTTTAAAGTTACAATTGAGGTGCTCATCCTTATTGATGTGTTATCGATTGAAATGCACTAGATTACACATGCTTATTGACGTGCTCATCACAATTAAGCTTTGAGATGAGACATTAGCCCTTTTTCCATGTAAGAGTTACAGAGATAATCAAGCTGAATTCCATCACTCAACAAAGCCCAATCCTGCTCTTCACTCAAATCTCCCTTTCTCTTACCCCTATCTATAACCACTTCAGTGTAATCTCCCTTGCTGCCAACAAATTGATGACATCTTTTACCCAATGAAGCAACTTCATGTATTTTCTATTTTGATGATGAAAAATAAAAAATCAAAGCTATCCTCACTTCACACTATTCGTATAGTAGCAGGACAACCTGTAAATGCGAACTCGTTAACATGTTCATTTAGAAGTCATTAATCATTCCCAGGAAAATACTGCATGAAGAATTGAAAAAGTTCAAGTTGAGCAACCGACAATAGGCGAATTGGTTAACGTGTTAATATAGAAGTCATTAATCATTCCTAGGAAAATACTTCACGAAGAATTGAAAAAAATCAACTTAAATAGCTTGAAACACATTGTTGGGTCTATTTTCTAATAGCTTAAGCTTTGGGTACAACTGGTAACTTATCATGGTAGAGTTGGGATTTCAAAGCCTTTTGAACAACTCTCTTAGTTGATTACCCTGTTGTTTGCGTCTTAAGTGCACTGTTGTTTTGTTATGATCCATGTGGTATAGATCTATTATTTATCACTCCACAAACGGGTAAGGAGTCGCACATGCGGGGCGTATTAGAATTTGTCTCACATTGATTAATTATTACCTCAAATCTAGTATATGAGCATGAACGTCCTCTTTACTCATTGTCAATTAGTTTTGAGTTGCTTTAAAATGCACAAGTTCAACTTACTTGCAATAGCTAGCTACAATGATCGCATGGATGGAAATATTCACCATATAAAACACGGTCATTTTGTGCATACGTGGATCGGTGTACTCGCAATAACTAAGACTGCGTGCACCGATGGAAAAGTAATGTAGTCGTATGACGGCATCTTCTCTTTGCATCAAATTAAACCACATGCGCCACCCCTGGTGCGGACCTCCGCCAAATCCCAAAAGAATGGTGTTCTCTTTGTCAATGTACATAGTACACTTCAAAATTTGATAAGTTGATTCAATTTTTTACTTAACTTAAGAAAACGAAAAGACGTATAGGTTATGAATGCTTCCAAAATTTTGAGATAAATAAGGCTAGAAACCACTTGTATATCTATCAATCTATCTATCTA
>NMUG010005699.1:0-12988 GCA_002855965.1 Monotropa hypopitys | reverse complement strand
CCCCCAACAATTAAATTAAGAAAGACATGTACTTTGAAAGACATGCAAAGTACTCTCAATATACCGAATCCATACACTCACCGAATACCGTTGTATAAGCCTTCTCCTTGCCCTTGAGCGAGGCCTCACCGCCTTTCTCAAGTGAACCTGTCGAAACAAATACCAATTTCAGTCCATAATTCGATTACAAATGGAAATCAAATAGAAAAATAGACAGATATTTACTGCTAGTTACAATCGACGGATAAAGAGCAGTTCAAGGTGTAGGCCCGAAGCATCCCCTTCCGTTCAGAGCAGAAAGGCCGGTTTCCAAAGAATTTCCGAAAAGTGTCCAGATTAATCCCGTGATATTTTCTAAATTCATGATTTGACTCAAGCATCGCAAATATCTACATCAAATTTTCAAAGATGGAGCCGAGCATAGAGCCGAGCAAGCGCGTATCAAATGTCCGGATCAATTTCTGGACCCGAGAAGACTTTAGAAATTCATTTTCATTTTCATTTTATTTCATTTTTTATTTTCGGTGGATTTTGTGATGTCATTTCCACCCAAGGGACATTTCCAAAACATCAAATCACCCTTTACCACGCAGTCCACATAAAAAATTTTCTGACTCAACATGTCACATCTATAGATGCGACATGACCATTTCTATAAAAAAAACCTCTCCCCCTCTTGGGAGAGGACATTTTTCCATTTAAGTTCAAAACTCTCTCTCCAATGCAAAGATCTCCCAGGCAGAACCTATGTTCAAAGCCTAAACCATTACCAAAATCATTCCAAAAATCCTTCAAACCCTTCCTAAAATCCTACCATCCTACCACCATCAAGAACAATCCTTGTTTTTGAAACAAACATCATTCTTGAGCCAAAATCCAGCCACCACAAAGTCAAATTACCAAAGCCAAACCTCCAAAAACTACCAAACCTCTACCCAAAAATTCCGAAACCGACCAAACGCAGCCGAACCTCTGCCGAATTTTCTGCAAACTTCATTTTCTTGTTTTACTTTGAGTATTATCTCTCAGTATAGATGTTCCATTCTTTAGTCTAGTATTAGTATCGGCTGCGGTCCGGATACTATACTTTATTATAGTTTACAGAATTTACCGTTAGAGATTTTGACTCCTGAAATTGTAAATATTCAAGGTAAAGATATATAAGAAAACATTTTTGTATTTTCTTCTCTTTTGTTTCTTCTTTTCTTCTCTTTTTGACCGCTGTGATGTAAACATAAAAGCGACAGAGAATCGGTTTTATAATATATCGCGGTAATCGGTACATATATGGCTATGCCGATTCCGATGCCATCGGCGAGAAAATTATGAAAACGTTTCTTTTATCTATATAATATGTAATCACCTATAATAAAGAGGACGACCATTTACGTTATTTTCCTCGTTAGAATTTGACGCATGCTAGGCTACGCCTGCTTCGACGTCACGTACGAGAAGAACGTAAATACGTCTTCGCCCTAAAAATACAAAAACACGTTGTTGGCTTGTTTGCCACCTTTCTTCTTTATTCGAAGAAATATCTTTCAAAGATCTCATTAAATGATATCTCGGCCTCGCGTATGGCTATGCCTACCGGCTGTTCGGTCAAATAATCAGAGATCTTGGAACATTTATTTCTTTGAATAAATCAGAAATTGAACTTGCAAAAATCGACTTATGAATTTTTGGCTTACGTTCGCGACATGCCGTTAAAGCCAATCTTTCATCTTTTGAAATTTGCAAGGGAAAACAAAAGTTCATTTAGTTCATTTCTATTTTTATTTCTAAATCCGACCTTGTCGGTATATTGTGTATAAGTCGTTCGGTTCGGAAATATTCCAACACGACTTATATATAATGTTCTATCTCTTTATACATGTCTATAAATATGTATACACATATATTTATGCCTTTTTTTCCTTCTCATTCTTAATATTTAATTTTTTTAACTATTCAGAGAAAAGGAAAAACACAATCAAAATTGTAAAAGAAAGAAACCTCTCGATTCGTGTCGTTTAGCGAAAATTTGTAGTAGCTAACCGACTTGGATCAAAAAGAGTGTCTTGTGAATCGGTTTACACCGGGTCATTCGACATCTTTTGAGATTTCCCAAAATTCAACAAAATCAACCTCCTCCTTGTAACATAAAGAAAATCTCTTTCCAAAAATTTAAATTCCTTAATTCGTATTGATCAGTGAAAACTTGCAGTAGTTGACCAATTCGGATCGAAAGAATGCTTTATGAGTCGGGTCATATCGGATCATGTGACATTCTTTTGGAATTTCCAAAAATAAGAACAATCTCTTTTCTCTTAGAAAATAAAACACTTTAAATCAAAAATTCAATTCCTTGATTCGTATCGATCAGTGAAATCTTGCAGTAGCTGACCGATTTGGATCGAAAGAATATCTCGAGAATCGGTTCATACCGGATCGCCCGATATTCTTTTGGAATTCCCAAAAATCAATAACATAAACACTTTTTTTATAAACACGGTCGAACCTCTGTCTGACTGAAAAATGTAAAAATAATTAAAAAGATCACAATTCAATTTATTATTTAAAATCTTTTCATAAAATCTTAAAAACAGAATCAAAGTGGTGTCCATCTGTAAACCCCAATTGAATTCATTCAAGCATCAGTTTTATATTTATTTCTCTTGGCCGAGAAATCATTGATTTTAAATTGAAAGAAAAATTATTTTTGGAAAGGAAGTACCGAAAGGGTGAATGGGGTGCCTAACACCTTCCCCATTCGTAATCAAATCTCCGAACCTGATTTTCTGATTTCGCAGACCACCTTTTCCTAATAAAACCGGTGACTTGGGACACCGTAACTCTATGCCGCGTGGCGATTCTGAAAAATAGATTAATAATAGGATATATATTACTTCGGTAATTATAAAACCGTTATTAAGTCTGAACATTTTAAAAATCAAGTAAGTTCAACTATCATCAAATTTTATTTTTCAAACGTCGCATTAAATCTCGAAAATCCAAAGTACGCCATCTGGAAACGCGATCCCCGAAAACACGGGCGGAAGCGAAGAAGGGAGGCGGAAGATTTTCCCGATTCGACAGCCCCAAAAATACAATTACTGCTTACATTTTCTATAGCCCGACCTTGTCGGTACGCTATATACTTATCGTCTAGCTCGGAATATATTCAGCTCGGTTTATATATACGATATCTTATCCCCTGTTATATATGTACTGCCGTCTAGCTCGGACTATATCCAGCTCGGTTTATATATATAATATCTTATACCCCTGTCCATGCATATATATATTCTATCGCTTTCCCTAAAAACACTTTAAAATAAAATAAAATTCATGTCTCCGTACTCTAGAGTGAAAGCTTGCAGTAGTTACTAGACTCGGATTAAAGAAATGCCTTGTGACTCGAATCCGTCCATAGCACTCGATATTCTGTGGGATTTTTCACACTTAATAAAAATAAACTCTCCTCCCCATTTTTCAAAACACAGTCGAAACTCTATCCGACTGAAAAATATTCAAAACACTTTTCAAAATAAAAATCAAATTCCTTTATCCGTACTCTAAATTGAAAGCTTGCAGTAGCTATCAGACTCGGATTAAAAGAATGACTTATGACTTGGATCCGTCCGGAGCATTTGATATTCTGTGGAATTTTCATATTAAAAAAAACAAACACTTTATAAAAATTCTTTCACGGTCGAAGCTCTGTCCGACCCAAAAATAGAAAATCGTTTTTCATGGTCGAAGTTCTGTCCGACTATAAAAACACTTTCAAAACCAAAAACCAAGTTTCTCGATCCGTACTCTGAAGTTAAAGCTTGCAGTAGCTATCAGACTCGGATTAAAAGAATGCTTAATGACCTGGGTCATGCCAGATCATTTAATATTCTTTGGAACTTCCAAACAAAATAAATAAATCAACAAAACAAATAAAATATTTCAAAACCAGTCGAAGTTCTGTCCGACCGTAAAATACAAAATCATTTTTCAAACTCATTCGAAATTCTGTACATCTGTAGAAAATCATTTTCAGCCGAAGATACTGTCCGGCTCAAATTTATTTCCAAAACACAGTCGAAGTTCTGCCCGACTGTCGCAAATAAAACTAAATTAACAAAATAAAATTGTTTTCTCAAACGCAGTCGGAATTCTATCTGATCGTAGAAAACTATTTTTCGCCAAAGTTCCGTACGGATAAAAAACAATTCTTTCTTATCAAAAACCAGGCCGAAAGGCCGCCCGTAATTCTTTTATAAACCAAATCGGGCCGAAATCTGCCCGTCAACAACTATTATCCAGAAGTCGTTTAATTCAATTCATTTCATTCATGTCAGTAATAATTATTCATTTCTCTAGCCGAGAAAACAATTGATTTTGGGTTACAAAAAGATTTGCTTTTAAAAATTAAAGTACCGAAAGGGGGAGTGGGTGCCTAACACCTTCCCCATTCATAATTTAATCGCTGAACTTTGAATTTCTGGTTTGCAGACACCATTTTCAAATAAAGGGCATATTTTTAAATCAAATTAAACATTCTTTTCAAATACAATACCAGTGATTTGGCACACCACGACTCAATGCCGAGTGGCGATTCTGAAAATTTAAAACCGGCATACTCAGGCCGTCACCCATTTTTAAAACAAACCCCCTAAATGGCAAACAAATCCCAACAACGCAGATTCTTCCGTCCCGGAAAACGACTCCTCCCGCGAGAGGGAACGAGGGAAGGACGGAAAAATTTCCAGGCGTGACAGTTGGCGATTCTGCTGGGGATTATGAGGATTTCGGCTTGCAAAACCTTTTTCAAAAATAAATCTTTTCTGGAATTTCGAAATCAATCAATTCTCGGCTTATTATTACTGATCTGCATCGTGTTTATTTCTTTTCAGGAAGATTACAAGGCGCGTTGCTAAATAAACAGGTTCTGCATTGATAAAAATTGCCGCGCTGAAACTATTTACTACTTATATCCTACTTATTGATATAACTGCAAAAAGAATTTCCCCTCATTTTTCACAAAAAAAAACTTACTTACATTGCACATGTACGGTTTTTCATGCACTATTTGCATCATTACCTGTTTTGAGTGGAAGTCATGACTGTCCAAAATGGATGCTACCCTATCAACCTATCAGGGGCCCGACAATAAGCCGTGTGACCCTAAAAAGTCCATCGTAGAAATGAGACACCCCAATCAAATCACTGACTCTACGATGGTACCCTCACCGGGCAGGAGGTCTGAAGATTTGGGAGCCATTAAACCTTATCAGCCAACATAGCCACATGCTGCATCTAGTAAGCCAGTAACAGAGTCAAGCCAAAACCTTATTTACTGTTTTAGGGTAAACATTTACATTCCGAGGGGAATCTTTATATACATGCCTGTTAAATATCAAAATTTTCAAAAATATACCTTAGCGTCCTTAGGAATATTGGTCGAGATAAGACTATGGACTTGTCATTTTTTATAAATCTCCCTATAAATTTACAAATCCGAGATCATCCTCCAGACTCCATGTCCGAGGTAAATCCCGAATTTTAAATTTAAAAGGAAGTTCATACGTCTCCAATTATCCCAAAGGCCTTCTCTTACGCATATATCGGCTTAATACTATAAATCGTCAGTGTCTTTAGAAGTATTGGTCAGAAATAGATTACGGACTTGTCATTTCAAAATCTCCCAAGGATTTACAATTCAAGACCGCCTTCCAGACTCTATGTTCGAAATGCGTCCTGAATTATAAATCTTGAAGGAAGTCCGTACGTCTCCAATACTTACAAAGACATTTTCTTGTATACTTATCTGAGCTTAGTGTCACTGTACAGGTACAGACACGGCTCATTTAGGTCTTACAGACAGGAGAATCACACGATCCCTTGCTAGAGAAATGGACAATGAGACATATAATCAAATCCCCCGGGAACCAGAGACCGTGTCTATGGAGGAGCATCTTACCCTTCGCCGGTCACTAGAAAACCTGCGGGCCATGATAGAGACCCTGATGGCTCAACACCAGACTCCATCTGTTATTCAGCCAATCGGGGCCAACCAACCATCTTCACAACCGTTCCCACCCAATACTAGGGCAGCATATGGCCAAGCGGCACCATAGCCCGCTCTACTAAGTCCGATCCTATCTGTGGGGAACTCTCTACAACCCCCTACAGTTGTTACTCTATCGGTCTAACCGCAGAACATTCCAGTTCCTCCTACTATCCCGTATATCCAAGACGATCTCGAGAGTCACCTAGACGAGATCCCAACAAAATGGGAAGACGCGTCGTTGCTCCTCAAGGTCCAACAACTGGAGGATGCCTTCAAGTCTCTCCGGGGACCCAATGCCTATACTTCAACCAGCTTTGAAGACCTGTATTTTTATCCGGACATGATCTTGCCATCAAAATTCAAGATCCCGGATTTCTCTAAGTATAACAGTGCCAGAGAACCCATGACACATCTGCGTCTCTACGCCAGAGCGCTGTGCGGTTATCCCAACCCTGAAAGGTTGATGATGCATCTATTCCAACATAGTCTAACTGGGGCGGCCGCACAATGGTTCGCCCGCCTGGATCTCAAACGCTTCCTCTCCTGGACAGGCCTCTCTCAGGAGTTTGTACGCTAGTACTGGCATAATACAGAGATGGCCATCGACCGTCTCTTTCTTATTCGCATGAAATAAGAATCGGAGGAAACTTTCCGATGATATGCCCTCAGGTGAAAAAACTAGGCATCTCAAGTCAATCATCCTCTGGCCGATGCCGAATACATTCACTTGTTCATACAGACGTGCAAGGGGATGTACTGTGAAAAATTCTGCACCTCTATCGGAAGACCATTCAACGAGATCATCCTGCAAGGAGAGTTGATCGAGGACGGCATCAAGACCGGTAAAATCCTCGACCCATACACCAAAACAGAGGACTCTTCAGCGTCGTACGCCAAGAAACCCCTCAGCAAGAAGGCCAAAGAGCCCGATGTATCAGTCCTCATACCCGCTCCAAGGCCGAATAATCAACATTCTTTTCAGCCTGGGTACCTAAGTTACCCACAACAACAACAAACCTACTATCAACTGCAAAATGCGTATCAAAATACGCCGAGAGCATATCAGAATCAGCATTTCCAAGGCCCGACGCCACAGGGTCCATTTGCCAGGAATCCCCCCAAAACATATAAAGAAACCGGAACTTCACTCCCATCGACATCCCCATGGTGGAAGTCTATCAATATCTTTTAGCATCTGGGCATCTGACGCTCATCCAGTCTCGGCCACTGCCCGAGCCTCTCCCGCCTAACTTCGGAAAGGACTGGGTATGCGCATACCACTCCAATCAGCTGGGCCACGAAACAGAAAGATGTCGAAGCCTGCGACACAAGGTCCAGGATCTCATAGACGCAGGACCAATTGATTTGGAGGACACCAAGCTGCCTCCCAATACTACCACTAATCCATTCCCGAATCATCAGGGAATAAACGTGATATTCAAAGAAAACCCTCACAGAGGTCTGTCTCAGATACATGGCGAGTCACAAATCGCCACAGCTGACCCTCCAGCATATTATCAGACAAATTCAAACACCATTCGCCCCGCTCATCCAGGGGAGAAGGTCATCAACTGGACAACAAGTCCCATCTATAAAGCCCGCATGTTTTGGTAAAACGCGGCAACAACAACAATAACCATTTTGTTACTTTTCATTTCAATGGAACTTATGTATTATTTTCTTGTAAATTTACATGTTCCTACTTATTGTTATCAAAGCAAGCTTTTGTACATTCAGTCTATTTATCTGTCTCTAATTAAATCAACAATGGCAAAACTATTGACAAAAAACAACTTTTCCTTTCAGGAATCCTAAGATTCATCCTTCTCAAAAAAATGATCAAACAGTTCTAGCATATGAAGAGTATGACTTCAACAACAAATTGGACTTCGATCTGATGGGTATAGAAGTCAACAATGATGCTAGCGACGAAATACTGGAAGAAATCTGAGATATGATAGAACAGTATGAACAAAGAAAAAACTCCAACGTCGAGGAAACAGAAACCATCAACTTGGGGACCGTAGAGACGCACAGGGAAATTAAGATTGGTATCCATCTCAGCAAACATCAGAAAGAAGAATTCACGGTACTGTTCGTGCTTATCAAGACATCTTTGCCTGGTCATACGAGGACATGCCAGGTCTCAATACGACAATTGTTGAACACCATCTGCCTATAGATCCGTCTATCAGATCAGTCAAATAAAAGCTCAGACGACTCCGACGAGAATGGAGTCTAAAAATCAAAGAATAAGTCATAAAGCAATTTGACGCTGGCTTTCTGCGAGTTGTCCAATACCCGCAATGGCTCGCCAATATTGTCCCCGTGCCTAAGAAGGATGGGAAGGTACGTATGTGCTTCAACTACCGGGATCTTAACAGAGCAAGCCCGAAGGACAATTTCCCCTTACCACATATTGACATTCTCGTGGATAACACAGCATGCCACGAAATGTTTTCTTTTATGGACGGTTTTTTCGGATACAATCAAATCCAGATAGTCCCAGAAGATTAAGAAAAGACATCCTTCCTTACCCTGTGGGGAGTTTTCTGTTATCAAGTCATGTCGTTCGGACTGAAAAATGCGGGCGCAACTTATCAGAAAGCGATGGTCATGCTATTCCACGACATGATTCACAAGGAATTAGAAGTCTACGTGGACGATATGATCATTAAATCTAAGCATAAAGAGGAGCATCTGTGGAACCTACGACGAGTGTTCGACCGCCTCCGCAAATACCAACTCAAGCTCAACCCAGCCAAGTGTGCATTCGTAGTAACCTCTAGAAAACTTCTGGGATTCATAGTCAGTCAAAAGGGTATCGAGATCGACCCTATCAAAATCAAATCCATCCTCGAGATGGACGTTCCAAAGGGTATAAAGGAAGTCAGATCTTTTCTCGAGAAGTTGAACTTCATCAGTCGGTTTATTGCACAGATGATGCAGATCTGTGACCCTATATACCGTTTATTACGTAAAAATGTACCTCAAGAATGGACTGCTAACTGTCAGAGCACATTCGAGGGAATTCAGAAATACTTGCTTGAGCCACCTATCTTGGTCTCTCCGCGGTCGAACAAACCTGTGTTTATGTATCTGATAGTGCTCGATCACTCTATGGGGTGTATGCTGGAGTAGTATTCAGAAGATGGACAGAAAGAACAGGCCATCTATTATCTCAGTAAAAAGTTTCTCACATATGAGAACAATTACTCTGCACTTGAGAAGACCTATTGCGCCCTAGCTTGGGCTGCTCATCGGCTTCGCCACTACATGATTCATCATACTACTTATCTGCTCTCTCGGATGGATCCACTCAAATATCTGTTCGAAAAGCCAACAATTACCAGTCGCATTGCGAGGTGGCATATGATTTTGTCAGAATTCGACATAGTCTTTGCCACTCAGAAATCAGAAAAGGAAGAATCATCTCGGAGTATTTGGCGGAAAATCCTCTGGATGACAAATAGCCAATAGAACCGTTGTTCCCCAACGAGGCTATCTTTTACTCTGAAACAGAAGACAAGTCTCTAGACTGGAAACTGTTCTTTGATGGAGCTTATAATAAAAAAGGCGTCGGGATAGGGGCAGTCTTAATTTCGGAACAAGGGACACATTTTCCTGCTGCGACAAAGCTCCTCTTCGAGAAAGAATCTGTCAGTACAAACAACATGGCGGAATACGAAGCATGCATTCTAGGGTTACAGATGGCCCTCGATTACGAAATTCTTAAACTACAGGTATATGGAGATTCTGATCTAATAATACAACAAAGCAATGAAACCTTCCGAACAAGGGATCCAAAACTAATCCCTTATCACCAGAAGATCAAAGGCCTCCGAGCCAAATTTATAGAAGTGGCTTCCATCATATCCCCAGGGCCGAAAACTCTTTTGCAGATTCCCTGGAAACTCTAGCAGTAGCCATACACTTTTCCGACGAAGAAAAGATTCCGGCCATACAAATTCAAGTTAGAGACTTGCCTGCCTATTGCACTCTAATTTCGGATGAAAGAGACAGCCATCCATGGTATCAGTATATCAAATCCTTTATGTAGACCGGGGCATTCCCCGATGGAGCCATCCCTAATGATCAACGAACCCTCCGAAGATTAGCATCTCAATTCTTCTTATGCGGGGAAATTCTCTTCAAAAGATCTACACACGGTCCCTTACGCTATGTAGACTCTATTACAGCCCGCGAGTGCATGATAGAAATACACGAGGGGACTTGTGGCCCACATATGAGTGGTCACACCCTTGCCAGGAAAATCTTACGTACCGGGTACTATTAGACAACGATAGAAACCGACTGCATCAAGTACGTCAAGAAGTGCCATAAATGCCAGATTCATGGGTATGTCTTGCGAGCACCTCCCAAAGAGCTCCAAGTCATGGTCTCTCCATGGCCATTCTCAGCATGGGGAATCGACGTCATTGGAACCATTAACCCCAAAGCCTCCAATGGTCATCAGTTTATACTAGTTACTATCGACTACTTCACCAAATGGGTAGAAGCTGCCAGTTTTGCGCATGTAACCGAAAGCATCATCACGCGATTTATCAGAAATAATATTATTTGCCGCTACAGCCTGCCAGAAACTCTAGTCACAGATAATGTAAGGAATCTGAACAACTCTCTGATGTAGCGATCATGCGACCAGTTCCATGTCAAACATCAGAATTCAACTATCTATCGCCCGCAGATGAATGGAGCGGTAGAAGCAACCAATAAAAACATCAAGCGGATCATCTGTAAGATGACAGACACGTACCGGGACTGGCATGAGAAGCTACTGTTTGCGCTCATGGCCTATCGGACGTCTACAAGAACTTCTACTGGGGCAACACCGTATTCCCTAGTCTACAGCTATGAAGCCGTCCTCACTCCTGAAATACAAATTCCGTCGCTCCGTATCATGATGGAGCCCGCAACGGAAGATACAGAATAGGTCAGGGCCCGACATGATCAGTTGTCCCTCCTAGATGAAAAGAGACTAGCAGCAGTCTATCATTCACAATGCTATCAGCGGAGAATCGCAAAGAGCTTCAACAAACATGTATGACCACAAGTCTTTCAGCAAGGCGACCTAGTTTTGAAGCGGATTATTCCCGTTCAAGAAGAGGCAAAAGGGAAGTTCTCCCCCAACTATCAAGGGCCCTTCATAGTGGCCAAAGTGCTAACAGGTGGAGCCGTCATCCTTGCAGAAATCGATGGTCCCGAGTTCCCCCTCCCTCTCAACACAGATATGCTCAAGCTCTAATATGTCTGATCTGTAGCAGCGTTTCTAAATTCTATGATTAAATTTTAAACTTTTATAAAGATATCATCTTCTCACTAAAGATCCGATGCAATTTGGGTGAAGTAGCATTTCCACTTTTTCTTTCGATGCTTCAACCATAACTTCTTTTCTCTTCTTATCTAAAAAGAACGATGCAAAAAAATATCATTATCACGTTTATCCGGTGATAAAAAAACACAAATCGCTACCCCCTCATACAAACAAAAAGGGGGATCCTACAAAAGATCTCTCCTTCTTTCTTTCTGCATTCTTCAGCCTCTCCTTATAATGGAAGTGCTCACATTTATTCAATGGAACTTAGTCGAGAAGTTTGTTCCTTGTCGAAGTTTAAAATCTTAATCATTGTCAAAAAAAGAGAATAACAAATCTAGCGTAGTTAAAACTTAAGAAGGAAAACTATGGCAAAAATGGAAAAGTCCAGTATGGTTAAAACTCGAAAGGGGACCTTGGCAAAATAAATGGGACAAATCCTTTGTAGTCAAAACCCGAGAGGGGGCTACAATAAAAATAGATCAATCCAGTACGGTTAAGACCCGAGAGGGAACCGTAGCAAAATCGAAACAAAACAAAAGGCATCCAACGTGACTATCAATCCAAAGGGGAGTTACGGCAAAGATGGATAGAGAAAAAGCCAACAAAACACACATATACAAGAACCATCCTCCAGGGATAACTAAAGCAACACAACATGTCTGAGCAGCAGTGAAGACAGAACAGATGTCAGTATGAAAATCGGCCTTCTAGAAAAACAGTTTCTTTGAAGATCTAGTTTGATTTGGTCAAACAGTCTACTACTTCATGTGCTAAAGATTACAACATCACTTCTCAACAAAAGGATGAATCAGGGTTTCCGCCTTCGATAAATAGGTGAGGCCTTGTTTATTAAAATCATTTTGATTGATCAACCTGAATTAGGTATCAATCACTCTCAACAGAGATTTTTAAATGTTCATGAATGTATTACTGCTCATTTGATATAAATTGCAAGTAGTAGAATACGTATTCATACATAGAGAAAATACAATAACGTTCTAAATAGAAAAGAAAAGAAAAAAGGGCTAACTACACAGAGTATCCTGCTGGAAAAAAAAACTCAATACTATGCTATTAAACTGCAAACAAAAAAATCTATTTCTGTTGCAGGTAAATCAGATATCCATGCTCCTGCTATCACCTCGTCATCCTCGGCGTCTGGGTCGTCGGTCAACTAAACCTCTAGGGGGTCTGGGGCAACCTGAAATAGAAAGAAAATCAATCAGTACAAAAAATAAAACAGGTCTACAGAGTAAAACAGAAAGAAAGTAAACTACAGTGTTTACATACCTCATCCGGGGGAAACTGTTGGCCTGGTGGCGCTCCTCCATGTCGAGCCCTCCACTACTGGAAATCCTAGTAGAGTCTCCACTGCTCCTCCTCTGAAATAGGCTGGGAAGTTTGGGCTCTACGATCAGCACCCCTCATCATCTGAAAGAAGCGCTCATGCTCAGCGCCGATCGAACGTCCTCCCCGAACCTGGGTCGTAGTGGTGAAGCGGTCAATGTATACACTCCGAAACCAAGCAGTGTAGTCCCCCTCCATCATGAACCCAGCAACATCCATATCACCCACAGTCGGAGACCAAGCCTACCCAAAAGTAGCAG
>NMUG010005698.1:0-12988 GCA_002855965.1 Monotropa hypopitys | reverse complement strand
TATAATTTTCTGTATATTTTTATTAAATTTCTCGAGAGAGAGAGAGATAGAGAGAGAGAGAGAGCAGTTGACTGCTAGAGAGAGAGAGTGAGCAGTTGAAGAAGAAAGTGGCGTGCGCGTGAAGAAGAGAGGGGCAGGTGAGAATTGGGGTGGGTGGTTGGGAATTGTGAGGGACAGTGCGAAAAGAAATTTTCAAATTGGTTATTGAACTCTTGATTATGTTTTACTTACGAACAAAGTCAGAAGATTCTTTATTTCTACCACAATAAGGATTCATAGATGATAAAGTTAATAATTATTGCCCGTCATTTTTAGTGGGTCTCAATGCTTGTCTTTATCCTATATTTACTATTTGGTGTGTCTTTCTAGGTTTCCATGTCTTTCTAAATTTCCATTAACTATATTCTGACATTATATTCTTTCCATTATCTTTTAGTATTCTGTAGTTATATTCATTCTACTATCACTACAACAAATATTAGTATTTCTCGCATTTTATTCCACGCTTATAACTTATAAGGGAAATACTACAGCAGGTCAGCTCAGACCCGTCCCCAAAGTAGCAGCTCAGATTTGACTCCCAAGTAGGAGGTCGGTGGTAACTAGGTCGGGTTAGACTTAAGCTCAGCCACACAGAACCGTAAATGTGGAAGATGCTGTGCGACGGTCTCTTAAGTGCAATAAGGAAGACACACGAGTGAGACTTTATCGAGAGGCGCATAACTGAACCTCTGTGATATCAGCCGAGAATGGCGGAACGAATCTACGTGGATAAGGAAACTTCCATTTCTGCATATAATGTACAAAGAAATAGGAAGACGCTCCCTTGACTCTTGGAGATGGTGGCTAGAGTTACCGGATTCAAGCTACATGTATATAAGGATATTAATGGTAAACAGCAAAGGTACGCACTCATTATTCTCTCATAATTTTCATAGATTTCCTTTCACCCAGCAGATACTTACTTGATCGTCGGAGGCAGTTCAGAAGCACAACTCCCACCTTGTATCTCTGAATCATTGTCTTGCAGGTCGAGAAAGAGCAAGAAGAGAAGTCAATCATCTGTTCCAAGCAATCTTTAGGCAAGGCGAGCCATTCTAGAAACTGATTCATCAGTTGGCGCCATCTGTGGGAATCGATTTTTTTATTCTGGTGAAAGGTTTCCTATTCAATGGTTCAAACTCGCAACAAAAATAGCAGAACGATGGCATTTGAATGACAAACTTCTCGAGATCCACCAGTTGTCATGATGGATATGTTCAATTAGATGCAGCAGTGGATGGAAGCGATGGCTAAGGCCCTGGAGTAAGAAAGACATCAGAATCTCCAGATGAGGGCAAGGTTGGAAGTGGATCTGGCCCAAAATCCTCCTCCGCCGGGCCATACGGAGGAGGTATAGAAGAGCAATGCAGTAGCTAGCCACCTTGAGGGGATATGCCAGTGTTCAGAGAGTGCGGAGGGGGAGCAAGATGTAATCGCTGCTATGTAGGCCCAAATTGATAAGTTATAAGACCAAATGAAAATTAGAGCCCCAGCCACAGTGGAGGAGTTGGTTCAAAACACAGATTCCCCATTCACATAGGAAGTGATGAGGATGCCCTTACCACGGAAGTTCCAAATTCCCTCTCTCAAAACCTTTAACGGTTCTATAGATCCCCTTGAATATTTGGAGACCTATAAAAACCTCATGATGTTGCAAGAAGTTCTAGATGAGATTATGTGTCGGGCGTTTCCTCTCTCCTTGAAGGAAAATGCCACGATGTGGTTTAACAAACTGAGATCGGGCACCATCAGCAACTTTAAAGAGCTTAGCAAAAGCTTTGTTAGCTATTTCATTGTAGGACAGTGGTATTGCAATCCACCAACTCACCTGCTGACGATTGTGCAGAGCAAGGGGGAGACCCTCTGAGATTCCACCACCCGATTCACGAAGGAGATGATGTAGGTTGAAAGTGTTGATGATAAGGTATCCATAAATGCTTATATTGCTGGGCTATGGTCGGGGCAGTTCCTATTTAATCTTACACAGGATCCTCCTGAGACCATGGCCGAGCTTATGCTCAGACCCCAACAACATATGAATGCGGAGGAGACCCTCAGTGCTAGGAGGGCTAGGGTTACTCAGGAAACCAACAGTACTCCACAGCCGAGCAGTGCTCAGTTAGACAAGAAGAAGAGAGGCATGACAGATAATGGAGACTGAGACTACAGGCCTCGGAGACAAGATCGTCGAAGCCCCCCTAGGAAGTATGGAGGATCAACCTCCCGGTATCAGCATTTTATGTCGCCAGTGGTGACTGTTGAGCAGATTCTCGAAGATTTGCATTCTGATCCTAACCTGAGGTGGCCAGGTAAGCTGAAGACTGACCTGAATAGGAAATCTAAAGATAAGTACTGTCGATTCCATAGGGACCATGGCCATAATACAGATGACTATTTTGATCTCAAAAATCAAATTGAAGAGCTGATCCAGAAGGGGGGATTGAGAAGATTTGTTGCAAAGAAGGGTCCGAGGGAAGCTCCACCCAGAAGAGACCAGAGAAATAATAACAACAGAGGCCAGCACCAGGATGGGACCTTAGGAGAGATTATGGTCATTCATGAAGGACTTGCAGGAGGGGGCGAGTCCAATTCTGCTCAGAAGGCTCATCTATGTCAGCTCAGGATAGAGGACCCGATGGAGGTATGCGCCGTTGAGAGGTCGACAAAGATGATAAGGATTGAGGAAGACGTTCCAATAATCTTCTCAAAGGAGGATAAGCGAGGAACCAGTTACCAATATGACGACCCATTGGTGGTAAACATGATCGTGGCCAACTTCAAGATGTAGAGGATATTAATCGATAGTGGGAGCTCAGCAGACATCCTCTTCCTCATCGTATATGATCTGTGACACCCCAGTCTAAGGTATCAACTGGAGTCCCGGAGGGGAGATCCGGGTCAGTGAACAAGTCCCACATCGCTTGGTGGATGTAAGTTATGTGTACTATAAATAATAGATCATGAACTTACCTTGCACAAGGCCTTTTAAACCCGTGCGGGCGCCAAAGCCCATTGGAACCTCCCAGTTAAGTGTGCTCGTCCTGGAGTAGTCCAAGGATAGGTAAGTTGTGTACTATAAATAATAGATCATGAACCTACCTTCCACAAGGCCTATTAAAGTCGTGCGGATATCAAAGCCCATTGGAACATCCCAGTTAAGCATGCTCATCCTGGAGTAGTCCAAGGATGGGTGACCCCTGGGAAGTCCACTAGGACTTGGCAGCCAAAGTGGACAATATTGTGTAGGGTGGGGCCAGATCGTTACATGATCAGTTGAAATTAGGATGGGACAGGCTTAGTCCAATGAGGTCCCCTCTAATGGGATTCTCAGAGGAGTCGGTCTATCCGAATGGGCAGATTACTCTACCAGTAATGATGGGAGAAGAATGAGTGCAACTCACCCAAATGGTGGATTTCTTGGTAGTAGATAGCCTGTCCGCTTGCAATGCTATTATCAGTCGGACTGTTCTGAACAAGGCCAAGGCGGTAATCTCAACTTACCACCTTAAAGTAAGGTTTTTACCCAAGGAAGAGTGGGGGAGATGAATGGAGATCAAAAGACTGCTAGGGAGTCCTATAATCTGTCAACCAGACATGTGAGAGAGACTCTGACCATTCAAAGCTTGCACGTAGACAGTCTGAATGCTCGGGATAAGGAGAAATTGATCCAAGGAGAAACAACATAGGACCTTCAAAGGGTAGAGCTGGAGCCTGGCAATCCTCATAGACAGGTCAGTATATGGTCAACCTTGACCCCCCAATGAAGAACAACTTGGTCAAATGTTTGATGAAGAATTGTGATGTCTTCTCTTGGTCCCACAAAGATATACCGGGGATAGACCCGCAAATCATTACACATTAGCTCAGTGTAGATCCCAGCGCACGACCCGTCAGACAAAAGAAGATGGTCTTTGCACCAGAAAGAAACTGAGCAGTGGCAGAGGAGATGGACAAGCTCCTCAGAGTGGATTCAATCAGTGATGTCAATTACCCAGTTTGGTTGTCAAATATAGTCCTAGTGAAGAAGGCTTCAGAGAAATGGTGCATGTGTGTGGACTTCACCGACTTAAACAAAGCGTGCCCAAAAGACATTTTTCCCTGCCACGGATTGATCAACTGGTGGATTCAACGACATGGCACAATCTCCTTAGTTTCATGGACGCTTTTTCTGGGTACAATCAGGTGAGGATGGATGAGGATGATCAAGAAAAAACCTCCTTCATCACTGATCGGGAGACCTACTGTTATAGGGTTATACCATTCGGATTGAAAAATGCAAGAGCCACCTATCAGAGGCTTGTGAATAGGATGTTCAAGAATCAGATCAGCCGCAACATGGAGGTATATATAGATGATATGCTGACCAAGAGTATGAAAGCGGAAAATCATATCAAAGATTTGAAGGAAGTTTTTGTCAATCTGAGAAAGTACAACACGAGGCTAAATCCAAAAAAGTGTGCATTTGGAATAGCCTCGGGGAAGTTCTTGGGGTTTATGTTGCTTGGTTCACAAAACTTAATTGTGCAATTAACTCTAAAATCAATTGGTTCAATAGAAGTCCAAATCAGAAAATTAAATCAAACACCTAAGCGCAAGTGAAATGATTCAAGAGAGGTTGTCAATCAAGCATAATAATTCTGGTAAATAACCAGGTCATCTCCTCAGGGACTTGGGAGATTTCATTTTTCTTCAAACAATGCTTATGTGTGGAGTCTAAGAAAAGAAAATTCAGGATGGGTTGAGTATCCAGAACTCTGGATTGAGATTCAATACAGTTGGGTAAAAACAAATTGAATATTAAAATTAATTAATGAATGAAAAGAGGACCTAATTCTCAAATCTAAGCAAATTGAACCACATCACTCTTAATCTCAATCTCTACAAATACCTCATAATCATCCACCTAACATTAAGATGATTATAGAAGATAGCTGTGAAAACTCAATCAACTAGAAATTAGAATTGATAGATTAATCTGTGATAGGATAAGTAAACCACTGAGAGATTGATTTTGTGTAAGCATACTATGTGTCAATCAATTGATTGTCAACAACGTATCAAACCCAAAATCAATTAATAAAGTGGGTTCAAAATTCTACAAAATTAACCTTCAATTCATGGATCAGTGAATTAGTGCACTGAGAGAGAGAGAGAGAGAGAGCAAATGCAATTCAATCAACTCAGATCCTTGAATTAGATCCTAAGGGATTTAGCCCCTCATGGATCCTAATTTTACTAAGAAATAATGGAAAACAATGAAACCCATAATTGAATGAATCAGGAATTCAATTAGATAGAAATTCAATCACCAACTGCAAATTAAAATCAAATGGAGAACAACTAAGTTTATCTACTGCTGGAAATAAAAATCTATGAGAAGAAGAAAAAGAAGATGAAAATCCAAAAAACTGCTTAACCACCTGAAATTCCCTACTTCTACTCTACCTTTTTACTGAGAATGTAAAAGTAAGAACGTGAATATCATTCGGAAACTAAATCTCTTCACTTATATAGTAACCTTAGGGATCCCCTCCAAAATTTCAGCCAAGCCCCTTTCAATTCCCCAGAATTTCATTTCTGCCCAAATGCCTACTCGAGGATTGATGATGCCAATTACCGAGAGTTGGATTCTGGTTCACCAGGAGTTCAAATCTTCTCTTCTTTCAGTGATTTGTTCCAACGGTAATTGGAGAAACTAATTACCAGGAATCCCAACTGCAGCATCTCCTGCAACAGTACTTGACTTCTTTACTCCCGGTGGTTGAGTGATACTCTACCGGGAGTTGATACATTTCTTCCATGACTTCAGTCAATTCATGATGTACTCCCGGTCATGGTAAAGTGAACTCCCGGAAATTCAGCCTTGCAATTCTTCATTCTCTCTTTTAACTTCTGGTCATTTGGAGCTTTCTATCGGGAGTTCAGGCTTCCTTCTTGCTCCTTGCTCACCATCTATCGGGAATTGAGCTAAACTTCCGAGAGTTCACCCTTTGATTCAGCTCAGGCACATACAACACTTCTCCCAAAACAAGTTAAAAGCATGAGTATTCAGTTGTCAATCTCAATTCAGTGTTTCAACAAAATTCTAATCAATTCTAGGAATTTAATCATTGAATGCATGACAAAGTAAAGATGTTAACCTCACATATTGGCACTATTGAGTGCCAATCACACCCCAACTAGAAATTTGCTAGTCCCTAGCAAGTTGGTACATCAAGCAACCTAAGATCATGTCCAATTTATTCAGTCAACACCTATCAAGCAACATCTCATTCAAGCCTTTGAAGTAAGTTCATTGAGAAAAGTTTTCTGTCAAGTGTAAAGAAGAACAAACCTTAGACTATCCAAGCAAGCATTGTAGACCACTCATTAGCTTTGATCCAAGCCTTCCCAAGTGGTTACAAACTCTCAAATTTTCTAAGGTGTCAGAATCCTTTCCCAGAATAATTCAGTGCATGGATCTTAACAAATGGCAAAAGCAACAAGAAATGCATGAACAAAATGCTATTATCAACAAGTGCCCTATTTTAAGCAAAACTTTTCAAGATCATTCAGGACTTTTAGGCTTGTAATGTACAAAGCTAAGGGAATTTGTGTGGAAACAATGTTATTGAGTCTTGGTCATCTACCCTAAGTGTTTCCACAATCACACAAGTATGGAATTTCCAAACAACAACTCAGAAACAAAAAGCATATCCATTGATTTTTTTTCAAAACTCACAGAAATTTACAAAGCTAACAGCATCTAGACTTCACACAATAAAAACAAAAACAAGTCTTCCATCATTCCCAGAAGTTTAGGTTAGGTGTTGGCAGGTTTGGGTTGTGAAGATAAGTTGACAGGGGTGAAGATGTTGGCTGAAATTTCTTCCACATCAGGATCTTTGGCTTTTGGAAATATTGAAGTGCTTGGGGCAGGTCCACCCCTGGCCCACTTGACCATACCCAACTGGCTCAGCAACAAACTTTGTTCCCTCTTGGCAGATTGTTTTAATTCCTTTATCACCAATTTTCCACCCTGTTCCACTTTTTCTTGGGTGCCTTCAACAATTTTTAGCCTTCTCAGTGTATTTTCCTGAATTTCTTGCAAGTATGCAACTCTTTTTGCATTTTCTTTCTGCCCATCCTCCAAATCTTTTTGGATCTTTTTCATTAATTGAATTTGCCTTCCGTGTTCTTGTTGATTTTCCTCCAAATTTTTCAATTTCTCAGCATGTCCCATCACCATTTGCAAGATCAGGTTAGTTTTCTTCTTTTCTTCCAACTGGTTTTCAATCAAGGTTCTCATCAAATCCTTCAACTCATTTAACTCTTGACTATTCTGATTTGGTTGCATTGGGAAGATTTGAACATGTGGTGATGCTTGAGCTTGAGTTGAAGTTGATTCAATTTGTGGGTGAAACTGAACTTCAGGTTGTACCTCATTTTCAGTTAGGTTTACCCTTTTTTCAGCATTTGCAGTGCTCTCCTTCCAAACATCCTCAGCCTTGGGTATTTGGGGGCCAATTCTATTGATGGTACTAGTTGTCAAGGGCCCAAAAGTTGGTCTCTCCCACCTATCTTTAAGTCCCAATTTCAGACCTGATTCTTCACAGAATTTAGTGATCATGTAAGGGTAGGGCAATCCACTTTTTAAGCTTGCATGAGATTTAAATTCTTTGATTACTGTGTACATTATTTCAAGAATGTCCACCTTCCTTCCAATTATTAACTCATACATCAATTGAATCTCCTCAAGAGTTGGAGATTTCTCAGACCCCTTAGGCCTAATGTTTAGGTGGAGGATCTTATTCATCATAACTATTGCCTCTCTGAACATCCCTTATTTGAAAACCCCATTCCCCTTCATAAAGACTTCTAATCCTTCCTTTGAACAAACTTTTGCAGCCAAAGCCTCCCCCTCCAAACTTCTATACCCTTGTTTTGAGTACTCCATCTCATCAGGGCTCAACTTAGGATACTTCAAAAATTGGGCTATTCTTTCAGCTGTGACAATGATAAGTTTTCCCCTCACCTTCCCACTTACCATATTCTCTTTTTCCTTAACCTCTAGGGTAGTGTAAAACTCTTGCACCTAAGATAAGACAAATCCATGAATGTTCTCGAACCAGGTTTTTATCCCTAACTTTTTTAGGGGCTCAGTCAAAACCATCATGGCAAAATCAGTGGTTGACAGTACAATCTCCCTCTCACAAGTCACAGGTCTTGACTCAACACTTGCCTTCCAATTAAAGTTTTTAAAGGTTCTTTTCCCTCACCTTTTCTTTCCTTAAGGGAAGTTATGTCTCTAGACATTCCTCTAGGGTCATGGCAGTAGGTCCAGGGTTAGGCTCAGTGGAAGTGCTGGGATTTTCACATTCAGTAGGTACAAATGGTGTTTCAAGTTCAGTGGGAATATTTGAGGTTTCAGGCTCATTTGATGGTTGGACATTAGGGAGTTTGGTTTAGAAGTAGGGTTATCCCTAAAATGCACCTTAGGATGTGTTTTTTTATTTGTTGCTTGGGTCTAGGCTGTGGATTCAAGGTTTCAACATTTAGTTCAGGATCAACTTGTTGGCTAGGAAGGTTTTTGGATTGTCCAGAATTTTCAGAAGTGGTTTGAGATCTATTCCAGGGTTCATTGTGTTCAGGGTAGAATACTTTTGGTTTGTGTTTCTTTTTGGGTGGATGTTTTTCTATGGGAGTTTCTTTTTCTGGGTTTTTGTCAGATAGGGGTTAAGTGTGGTGGTCCTCAGTGGTTTTCTCCAATTCTTGCAACACATCCCTGATGATATTTTCAGGGTCAAGGATTGGGGAGTTTAGATTTTCAGTTGAATGTTAAGTTCTTGAAGCCCTAGCCACTTGTTCAGTGGCCTGAGTCTCAGTTGTTAGCTCAACTCCATCACCTTGAGAACCACTTTCCCCTCTTCTATTTCGTTTACATGTCAACCCTTTGTATTTATCAACAGGGACTTGATCGCCATCCATCTCCATGTTCAATTCAATGTCCAGAAACCACAAAAATCAAATCTGAGCCCAAAAGAAGTAGAAATTACCTGAAACTCTAAAATTCGTGCAGAAATCACTTCGATTTTGGCAATTTACAGCTCCCACAGCTTCGATTCATCCCCTCGATCCCTCCTGAGACTTCAATTCGTTCGAATTTTGGACTTCTGGTGGTGGATTTCTCCAAGAACTCAATCGCCTTGAGTTTCTCACATACGAACTCCTGCTCAAATGACCGAGAGTTAGGGCTTTGAAAGGGGGCTAGTATATATAGATGATCTGAACTACCGGGAGTTGGTAAGTTAACTACCGGTAGTTGGCTCTCAACAATTCTCTGTACACAAAATTCCAACAACTGCACTTCACATTCCCGGTAGTTCACCACTGTACTACCGGGAGTTGGTAAATTTGTCTTCAACTATCTCAACTAAAATCTGGACTCCCGGTAATTAATAGTGCGTACTACCGGGAGTTTGGGCCTCAGTATTTTGCTCTGCACACATTTCTTCAACTGGGACTCCAACTACCGGGAGTTTGACATTGTTCAACCGGGAGTTGGGCAGTACAGGACCTCTGCACACCACTTCATCAACAACTACAGTTCATATTCCCGGTAGTTCACCACTGTACCATCGGTCATTGGAACACAGTATTCTCATATTTCCATCCCAACAGGGGGTACTCCCAGGAGTTCAAAACACAACTCCGGGAGTTGGCTAGGTAATAAGGAAAGTTTGGCTTGGGCTTCCGGGAGTTTGGCTGAATTTCCGGGAGTTCAGGAGGACTTATTGCTGTTCCTCAGACTCAATAAAAGACCATCAAATTTTTCCTTGGCCTTACTCAATTTCCCCACCCCTCAATAAATGTTGGACACCAATGGTTTTCTAGGTTTTCAACAAAGGGTGGAAACAATGAAAGCTCAAATTTGGCCAAGTGATGACAAAATTTATGGGTTCATCGTTCAAAGAATACCGTGAATAATTTCCTAAAAGTTTTTTTACAACCAAGGCACTTAGTTAACTAACATGTATAGATGATGCAAAACCCAACAAATAAAAGATAGGCTAAATGTGGTTATTTATGTGGTTAAACGATCTCCACTTGATGAGTTTGGCCCTTTTTTAAAACACCTAGATTAAAATCTAATGTTCATTACTCATACAAGAAGATAACAAATACCAATAAACTCACCATCGCAGCTACTCAAATGCCAACTATCCTAGTGTCGAAAGAATGATTCGGGCATGATCCCAAGTTCTCCAAGTACGCCTTCAAGTCAATTGACAAGCAAATTCCTATTATTTTCCTATTTTTTATTTTGACCATAATTTCTTCCCTACCTCCTGTTGGGGGCCGAACTCTCAGGCCGAACATAGCTTAGCCGGCGACAGGTCCTCTCTGGGGCTCTCTCCGTCCTGGAGACTCAAAGCCCAGAGGAGCTGCCCAGCCGAAGGAACTCACAGCCAAGGTCACGCGACCGAGCAGAACAACGGCCGACGTCAGAGGGTCCCCTGGGATCACTTCCGTGCAGAGGTCTCTTAGCCCAGGACGGCCCGGCCTACAACAATCAATGCCGAAGCAGCTCGCTTCGGCCAGACAGGACAAGATACCTTGTTCACAGCGAAGATTCCCTCGGGGACAACATCCCGGGTTTTGCGCACATGGCAAACACACGCCTGACACAAAATCAGTTTTTCCGTGATTTCCGCAGAATATCAGGCATGCTCTGTCAACTTTTCTGCCACCCAATGCTGTCAGGCGCCGCCGCCTGACATTGTCAGGGCCGACCGGTCGGCCACATGTTTAGACGCTTAGAGGAGACAGGCACGCCGCCCCATGATCTGCCACACCAGTTCACTCGCGCCGAAGCGTGTTTCTCCTACTCTCTGATGTCCTATAAATACAGATGCATTCAATGCAAAGGGGGACTCTCTCTCACTAGCCTAAGCTCTGTCCATTTACTTTCTCACTCTAAACCCTTGCTGACTTTGCCATCGGAGGGTCCACCGGCGACGCCGCCGGTAGCCTAACGTTTGTTACCTGTGTAGCTAGGTCCAGCCACACCACCACAGCTCATCTCCTCCGTTCACAGCAGCTAACCACCGCAAGAAAGGCTTACCCCCAACAATTGGCGACTCCGCTGGGGAACCCTTTAACACTCAGATCACCACTGTGAGGTTGAAGATGACTTCAAAAGACAACCAGTCTGATGGCAGAAGGCACAGGGGAAGAGAAGTAGCCAGGGCTGGAGACTTTGCTCTTTGCACTCCTGAGCGTGTCCGAGCCAGCGACGCCAGCTACCACTCCAGCGAGTGTCCAGACCCTCCGGCCAAGCTAACCACGAGGTAGTACATTCGTCAGCTGGAGGGCGATCTGGGCCAACGGGATCACCAAATTGATGCCCTCATCAAAGAGATGACCCTCCTGAGGGAGGCTACCGAGAAGAAAAGGGTGGCACTGGCACTGAGCGATGCCGAGAGGGACGACAGAGAGTACCAAGAGCCGTCCCAGAGTAGGAGCAGGTCTTAGCAGACCAGGCCCTCAGCTCTGAATAGGCTGGGAGGAAGGATAGAAGAAATCCATGCCCGGGAGAGGGACAACGAGAACCGCCGCGTCAGGCGCCGGGTCTCGCCTCCTCGGCCTAGGGACGAGCGCTCAGCTTCAAACGCCAGGCCACCAGTGTTCGATCGCCTCGTCCCCAATACAGTCCCAGCGGCTCAGAGGAACCGTCAGGTCCGAGATCCGTCACCACCTAGGCCTAGGAGGCACGACGGCCAGAGAGGCAGCCACTTCTCAGAGCAGGAGGTTAGTCAAAGAAGGGATGTCCTGCCAGCTCGGACCTATAAGCCGTGTCGACAGGATAGAATTCCCTGTACCCCATTCTCTCTTGAAATTGAAGCTGTGAGGCCTCCGGCAGGCTTTTCGGCCCCCAAGTTCAACAGGTACGATCCCAAAATGGACTCGTACACCCATATCGTGCATTTCAGGCAAATGATGTCCTTTTACTCTGGGGAGGATGCCTTGATGTGCAAGCTGTTTCCATCCAGCCTCGGCGAGGTTGGGTTACTCTGGTTTGACCGACTGCCAGCAGGGTCCATCTCCTCATGGAGAGAACTCTCAACGGCCTTCCTGACTTGGTTCATCACCAGCACCAAAGTCAAGAAAGAGGTTGATTCCCTCCTCGACGCCAATACGCAGCCCGGTTGTCACGCCCCGCCCCGGGCGGACTTAATGGCCGCCAACCAGCGACGGACGTGTGGCAGGAGCGACTCGCTCAAGCCAAAACTAATCTCACAAAAGCTAAAAACAAATCTATTGAACTAAACTGGAAGCACTAAAACAAAACTGGAAGCACTGGAAGCAACCACAACTAAAAACAAACTAAGGCAGCAGAAAGCAAACAACTAGCTAAACTGAACTAGAACAAAACTGCTGAAAAAAAAACTGGCAACTATAAGAAAACTGAAAACTAAAACTCTCGAAAAAAAAGAACCTGAAACAGGTCTAT
Source organism: Monotropa hypopitys (assembly GCA_002855965.1). Taxonomy (NCBI): domain Eukaryota; kingdom Viridiplantae; phylum Streptophyta; class Magnoliopsida; order Ericales; family Ericaceae; genus Monotropa; species Monotropa hypopitys. The sequence continues at coordinate 453 of NMUG010005698.1, read as the reverse complement.
TGAGAAGCTCCTCACAAACTCTACTTCTGCACAACTGCTACTGGACTGGTGGACTCTAACTCGAACTCAACACTGCAACACCTGGGAGGGGAAAGGAGAGGGTCAGCTAGGGAAAGCTGGTGAATACTCAAATGAAATACATTAAGTAGAGGGAGTAAAATAACTATGGATCATCTTATATTTCAAAATGACTCACACTGATTTTCAAAACCGTTTTCTGTTTCAAAACAATTCTCTTTTCAAATCATTTTCCTATTTCCAACCCCTTTTCAAAACTCTAGATATTTCAAAAATCATATTTTACTCACACCAAATTATTTCGTTCCTTTTATCTTCTTGTTTCAAAAACTCTTTACTTTTCTTTCAAAACTCTTTAAATAACCCTTTTAATCTCTTTCAAAACATTTCAAAACTGTTTTTTTTTCTCAAACTCTTCCTTTATTTTCTTAAAAC